>CM029013.1:58466838-58554062 GCA_016801055.1 Panax notoginseng | reverse complement strand
TGTGCTGTTTAGAAATATAAAGAAACAGGAGAAAATACTTATGAAAATTACAAGGAACAATTACATATTTTATTATATTTTTAAAAATAATTACAACAATAGTTCACTCATAAAATATTTATACAATTAATACACTTTTATATTTATTTACAATATTAGTGCAATTTGAATTCCTTAATTTAGGAAATTAGTATGCAATTAGGATTCCTTAATTTAGGGGATTAATATTGATTTACTTATTAAATTAAGTAATTAATAAGTAAATTATATAGCACACATTCTGTTTCTTTAATAAAAATCACGCTTCATTCGCTTTTTTGTCAGTCTTCTCCTCGTCCACCATTAACAGTTCCAAATTGTTAATGCCATCCTCCGCCCTCCTCCATCATTAATTCCCTTCTCCTCCGCCCTCATCCACTATTAACGCCATCCTCCACCATTAACATAGACAGTCCCCATCCTCCGTCCTCCTCCACCATTAACGCCCTTCTTCTCCGCCCTCCTCCTCCTCCACCATTAACGCCATCCTCCACCATTAACCTAGAAAACCCTAACTTGTTAACGCCATCCTCCACCTGCGAATTTTTTTGTAGTACAGTTGCAGCGATTTTTTTTATAGTACAGTTGGTAGCCAAACCTTAATACAAATATAACCAACAAAAACTAAAATTGTTACATTTGAAAGTTTTGGTTACCAACTGCACTGAAATTTCTCTTGGTTACCCATAAAAATTAAAATGGTTACTTTTGTATAAATATTTAGATACCAACTACATTAAAATTTATTTTTTTCTCCTTTTAATTTCTGGACTAAATCAACATTCGTCACAATATCAGCTGTGGCCGTAATGGATAAGGAGATCGGCGTCCATGGTGTTGAAGCGGCGGCGAAGGGGAGGAAGAAGATGACCGGCGAAGGGGATGAGAAAGATGACGTTGCCAAACTTTGAATATTTAAATTTTAATTATTATTTTTAAATTTGAATTTGTTGTTAGATCCAAGATATTTGAATTTGAATTATTAATTATGGTAGTTATTTATCCTTGATTTTAGGTTTCCTTATTATTATGAATTGAATCCTAATTGCATACTAATTCCCAAAATTAAGGAATCTTAATTGCACTAATATTGTAAATAAATATAGAAAGTGTATTAATTGTGTAAATATTTTATGAGTGCACTAATAGTGTAATTACTTTTTAAATATTGTATATTATTGTAAAGGACCCATTGTGGGGTTAATTACATATTATAGTACATTTTTAAAAATAATTACAATAACCATATATCCATAAAATAATTACAAAAATATGACATTGCATCATATTTATTTACAATACTAATACAATTAGGAGTCCTTAAATTAAGGGATTAGTATTAATAGGTTGACATGGTAATTTAGTTTCCATCTTCCTCAAACATTCCATTCTCGTTCGGTCTCTCTCTCTCTCTCTCTCTCTCCGCCCTTAACTCTCGTTCGGTTTCTCTCTCTCTGCCCCTACTACTTCTCTCTCTCCTCTTGAACTCGTCGTCAGCGGACTGAATCTATTTCTCTCTCCGCCCTTAATACTTCTCTCTCCGCCCTTAATACTTCTCTCTCTCCTCTGAAGCCACTCGTCGTCAGCGGACTGAATCTATTTCTTCAGACGATGGAGTTCTTATTTTGGTATGTACATGGTTGAAGTGATGTTGTCATACTATGAGTCTGTACTTCTGGCCACATTCTGTTTATGTTAATTTTTTTATTGAATGAATTTTTCTTTATCTCCATGACTGGGTTATTTGTGATAGACATCATTTAACAGCATAATATTTGCTAAAGTGGATAATTATTTTCAAATTGTTTAGGCTCTTAACATATATAGTTTACTTTTGAATGATCATGATTGTCTCATCTTCATTTTGCCATTTTACTTCTGCATCATATACTGACACAAGACCAATTTTTGGGGGCTTGATGTAATGCTTACGTTGTAGCTACGTCAAGCAATAAAAAATAAATACTATCATATAACTGTTTGATTACTTCTGTATTATGTTTTGGTTACTGTTAGATTGTGATTCGGATACCATTTTATTACCTTGATTTAGTATTTTGGTTACTTTTTTATGTTGTTATGGTTACCATGTATTTACTTAGTATACATGGTTGACTAAACTGATTTTGGTGTACATGTTTATGTATTGGTTACCATTTTTACATGTTTTGGTTACTATCATATAAATATTTGGTTACTTCTTTAGTATATTTTTGGTTACTGTTAGTTTCTCATTTGGATTTCATTTTTGTTTCCTTAGTTGGGATTCTGGTTACTATTTTTGGTTGTTCTGGTTACCATGTATTTGCTTAATATATATGGGTTGACTAAACTGTGTTTGGTCTATATGTTGTTTATGTATTGGTTACCATTAATATATATTTTGGTTACCAACATATAATTGTTTGGTTACTTCATGAGTATATTTTTTGTTACTTTTAGCTTATGATTTGGATACCATTCTTTTTCCTTTAATTGGGTTTTTGGTTACTTTTATATGTTATTTTGGTTACAATGTATTTGCTTAGTATACATTGGTTGACTAAACTGGGTTTGGTCTACATATTGTTTATGTGTTGGTTACCATTAAAATATTATTTGGTTACTATCATATAAATGTTTGGTTACTTCTTTAGTATATTTTTTGGTATACATATTTTTTGGTGACCTTTAAATTATGTTTTGGTTAATATTATATATAACTGTTTGTTTATTACATAAAATGGTTTGTACTACATGTTGTTTATATTTTGGTTACAATTAGTTTATATAATATAATTTTTTGTCACTGCTTTATTATGGTATGATTAATGTTATATTATGATATGATACCTATGATTAATGGGTTCTCTATTCACTAATCCCAAGGTATTTCTCTTCCTCTCACAGGTTCATACATAATGCAGAAGTCTTTTCTAGAGAATGAGAGCAGTCATGAAGAAAAAGTAGCAGCAGCCAAAAAACTAAAGTCTCAAGAAGATTTGTAACAGATTTTGATTAGTTCGGTTGTTGTTGTCTTGTCCTTCTGAATTGTGTTTCGTACCTTGATTTTTGTTGGATATTCATAACCATTTGTTATGGTTAGTAAATATGTAATGTTTATTGGAGCTTATGTAAATGGGATTACATATTTATTATATTATCAATTATTTGACATTGTTTGTTGGTTCGTATTTGTTACTTCTAAGTTGTGGCTGATATATTGTTTGAAAGGTGCAGTTGGTAACCAAACATGCATAGAAGGGTAACCATTTTATTTTTTTGTAGTAACCAGATAGTTACAAGCTCGTATCATGACATATATCAATGTCAAAATGTACATGTGAGAGTATACATAGGTTGCCTAAATTGAGTTTGATATACAGGTTGTTTCTGTTTTGTTTACTATTAAAACATGTTCTGGATACTTTTATATAACTATTTGGTTACTTCTTTATTATGTTTTGGTTACTGTTATATTATGGTTTGGCTACTATCATTGTTTCCCCAGTGTGGGATTTTAGTTATTTTTATTTTTAATTCTGGTTAATATGTAATTGTTTAGTATATATGAATTGCCTAAATTGGGTTTCATTATATGATGTTTATGTTTTGGTTACCATTAAAACCTGTTCTGGTTACTATCATATAATTATGTGGTTACTGTTTTATTATAATTATAAGTTCGTATGAGGACTGTTATAAAGTGTTAAATGTATATATTTTATTTATACCCTGTCATCATGATGGAATAAGAAACTCCAATTAAGAGTTTCCATTTATATATATGATAGTCATTTATAGATCTCATATTAAAATAAAAGTAGTTTGAGATGTAACAACTGAATAAACATTGTAAAGTAACCAAATTAATATTAGACAGTAACCAAATTACATAATCTTAGTAACCAGAATATAAACTATATTTTTACATGCAATTTTGAAGGTCTAAATGATGAAATTTGACCAAAAACCCCTGCAGTTCACCAGCAACGTAGTGACTTTTGATCGTTGACCCGTTTCTAATGAAACTAGGCTCTGGAAACGCCAAAATTCGACACTTCAAATTTGATAGAACAATGCATATCATGTTTTGCATTTCTCCAAGCGAACAAGTTGATGGAACTAGTATGCCGGTAACTTCAAATTTGGTGTATTGGTTACTATCAGTCCATGTACCGTTGAGATAAAGTACAACAGGAATCAATTCCATTGTCTGATAACAGAATAAGTACTGTAAAGTAACAAAATCAATGTTAGCCAGTAACCAAACTACATAATGTTAGTAACCAGTACATAAAATACATTTGTACATTCATCTTACAATGGAAATAATCAGTATATTGATATTTATTACCAATTAAACTATAACAGTTGTATGAAGGTAACAAATGTAGCCAATAAGTAACCATCATAATAAAACAAACAAATATAAAACACCGTAATATTATATAGTAATAATCATAACAACATTATACAGTAATCAAATCTAATTTAAACAGTAACCAACACATATTTATTTAGTAGCCACAAGATAAACACATTCTCCATTGCATTTTTATAGTAAAAACCAACCAGTATAACTTGATTATTACCAACTAAAGGCTAAATATTGTAAGAATGTAACCAATGTAGCTAACAAGTAACCATTAATGTAAAACACATAAGTATAAGTATAATTAGATTAATACAGTAACCAGGTCAGCACTAACGAGTAACTATTATAATTTTACATAGTAACCATGTCAGCATTAGCCAGTAACCAATATAATATTAAACAGTAACTAAGTCAGCATTAGTCAGTAACCAAGTCATCATTTTTTAATAACCAAGTTAGCATTAGTAAGTAATATTATGCACTAACCATTATAATTTTACACAGCAACCAAATAAACATTATACAGTAACCAAATCAATAATAAACAGTAACCAATTTCTATGTACTTAGTAACCAGAATATAAAACATATTTTTACAGGTATTTTGCAATCAAAATAGTTAGTATACTGACTTTGTGACCAATTAAAGAGCGAAAAACTTAAGAAAGGTAACCAATATACGAGTATATAGTAACCACGGGGTAACCAAATAAATATTTAAAGTATTCAGCAACCAAATAAACATTATACAGTAACCAAATCAATAATAAAACAGTAACAAATTTATATGTACTTAGTAACCATAATATAAAACATATTTTTACATGCATTTTGAAATCAAAACAGTCAGTATACTGACTTTGTTACCAATTAAAGAGCGAAAAATTTAAGAAAGGTAACCAATATACAAGTATATAGGAACCACGGGGTAACTAAATAAACATTATACAATAACCAAATCAATAATAAACAGTAACCAACTTATATGTACTTAGTAACCAGAATATAAAACAGATTTTTTCATGCATTTTGCTATCAAAACAGTCAATATACTGCATTTGCTAATCAACATCAATTTTGGTTACTGTACACCATAAAAAATGTTACCAACCATGTGGTTAATGGTTACTAACATTAAATAATTATATATTCATGTAAACAATTAAATTTATTGTATTGGTTACTGTCGGTCTCCATTGTCTGACAACTGAATAAACATTATAAAGTAACCAAATCAATATTAAACAGTAACCAAACTACATAATATTAGTAACCAGAAAATAAACCAAATTTTTATATGCAATTTTGAAGGCCTAAATGATGGAATTTGACCAAAAAATCATGCAGTTCACCAGCAAAGCTGGTGATTTTTTATCGTTGCCCCGTTTCTAATAAAATTAGGCTCCTGAAAACGTCAAAATTCGACACTCTAAATTTGACAACATTATACAGTAACCAAATTTAGATTAGTCATGATGCAAAAGTAGAGTATAAGCCTTCAGCAAACCAATATTAGCTCATTAGGAGTAGCTAAATTGATCCTGACTAGTATCTGTTTTTTTAATTAGACTTTGATTAGGATTAGGATTTAGAAAAGAAGTACTTTTGAGGAGGGAGAAAGTATCGGAGTCGGAGACGATCATGACGAGATGAGTATCGAGACTGGTATCGATGAAGACCATATTATACACTGATGTTCCTTCTGCAGTGCCATTACCAGACTCTGTCTCACGACGACACCGTTTCACTATTTGAAGCAGCAGTCGATGCCTGAGTTCAGAGTGAATGTGACAAAGAGATAGCCTCAAAGCTTCCTTCTTCTTTTTTTATCGTCGATGTGAAGAAGAAAGGGTTTCAGTTTGGGTCTGAAGAATAAAAGGTTTCAGTTTGGTTCTGTAAAGAATCAATCAACAATCAACAATCAAATTTATTACAGATCGAGGCTGGTTACTAATCTTGAAGTTGTTGTTGATATTGAAGTTGCTGTTGATCTTAAGTTGTTGTTGATCTTCTTCGATATTATCCGATCTCAGAGTTGTATCGTCGTTGGAGAAGTCGTCTTCTCCGATCTGTCGTTGCTCTATTTTTTCGGATCTGAAAGTTAGTTGTTTTCTTCATTAGCGTGAATTGTTGATCGGTTGGTTGGAAATATAAAAGTCGGTAACTGACGTGTAGGGTGTTAATGACCGTAATTTTAGCAACGTAATATTGTGTTATTGCGTTATTTTTGTAATTATTTTGTGAATATTTTATTTTTGTAAATATTTTCTAATTGTTGTATATAAGTGTTAAGGACCCAAAATTGTGTAAGTCGGCAAAATGGCCCAACAAATTTGGTTCAGTCTCCTTAGGCCCGTTCCTTCAATCCTCAGTTCTTAAAAAGTTTTCTTCTCTTCCGTCTTCTTCTTCTTTATAATCTGGAGCCTGGAGGGAAGAAAGATAAATAGTAGGGTTTTAGTAAATTTTACACCAAATCAATCAGAATGGAGCTCGCGAACTCTCGCAACAATAGTCTCAAACGCCGGCGAGACAACGCCGATTACGAAGACGACGGCGACGACTCCACATCCCCGCGGACAGCCGAGGCAAACGGCGGCGTGGATCTCTCTCTGCTCGAAGCCGTCGAGAAGTCCCAAAACGCTATCCAAGTACTCGACCTCAAAACCCTTAAAAGACTGGTGCTCGCCTTCGAACGACGTCTCCGAGACAACATCGCCGCCCGCCTCAAGTACCCTGACCAACCCGAGAAGTTCGCCGACTCCGAAATCGAGCTCCACGATGAGATCGAGAAGCTGAAAATCCTTGCGGGCGGACCCGAACTCTATCCAGAGCTCGTGAACCTCAACACAATCCCCTCAATTCTCTCCCTCCTCAACCACGACAATACTGATATCGCCATTGATGTCGTTGGCCTCCTTCAGGACCTAACGGACGAAGACGTACTAGAGGATAACGACGAACCGGCTCAAATCCTCGTCGATTCGTTAGTTGAAAATAATGTTTTGGAGTTGCTAGTTCAAAATTTGTTCCGTTTAAGCGAAGCTGATAATGATGAGATAGCAGCGGCTTATAATACCCTGGCAACTATTGAGAATTTGATAGAGGTGAGGCCTGCAGCTGCGGAAATGGTTTGCGAAAGGACGAAGTTGATGAGGTGGTTGTTGGGGAAAATTAAAGTGAAAGAATTTGATGGGAATAAGCAGTACGCGTCGGAGATATTGGCCATTTTGTTGCAGAATAGTGCTGCGAATCAGAAGAGGTTAGGGCAGATGAACGGGGTTGATGTGGTTTTACAGGCTGTGGCCATGTATAAGTCGAGGGATCCGAAGAGTTCAGAGGAAGAGGAGATGGTGGAGAATTTGTTTGATTGTTTGTGCTGTTTGTTGATGCCCTTGGAGAATAAGGAAAGGTTTTTGAAAGCTGAAGGGGTTGAATTGATGATTATTATTATGAATCAGAAGAAATTGTGTTATGGATCAGCAATAAGGGCACTTGATTTTGCTATGACTACTTATCCTCCAGCTTGTGAGCGTTTTGTGGATGTTATGGGGTTGAAGACTGCTTTCCCGGCTTTTATGGGTAAGGCAAGTTCTTGTTTCCCTTGGCACGTTTTTTCCCGCATTTGAGAATTTTTAGTGTCATAATTAATTACAGGATATGGTTATTAGGTACAGAAAATGACTTTGTTTTTGCCGTCTCTTTTTCAGTGTTCTAAAAATTCCCGCCTAGGTCCGGCCTAGGTGCTAGGCCCCCTTTGACACCCTGCCTAGGCGCTAGGCCCCCCTTGACGCCCCGCCTAGGCGTTAGGCACTCCTTTGGTGGCCCGTCTAGGCACTTAGCCCCTTCTTGGTGCCTCTAGGCCCCCTAGGCACCTCACCTAGGTCCAAGGCGACAAAAAAAATCTCTCAAGAAATTAGGTGAATTCTAGGTGGAGATATTTTTTTTATTTTAATAACTACCCAAACCAAATATTGATATATTTATTGTTCTAATGATTTACCATATTCATAATACAGGTTGTAACATATCAAATCATAACAAGAAGTGAACAATATAAAGTTAAAATGAATAATTTTATTATAGTTGTAATTTTTTGAACTTGTACCAACTTCAAATTATATAAATGATGATATATTTGTAATATTTAGTTTAATTCAATTTTATAATTCTTAAATTTATGTTTAGTTTCTTAAGTTTTAATATTAAATTAACTTCTTGAAATTTTAAATTTTATTATTTAATAGCAATCTTGTTTATAAATAAAACTAATACGTTAAAAATATGTTTAAACTTTGAACAACTGCATGTTTGTGTTTGAACTTTAACATTAACAATATGGATGTGTTTGAACTTTAAGAAAATGCCTTTATTATCTTTATTATAGATTGTTTTGCTTTATATTATTATTTTGTTTGGATAAATGTAAGATAAAATATTAAAATTAGTGTAAAATAAAAAATCTCGCCTAGGTCCCGTCAAAGCCCCGCCTAGGTCTCCTCGGCCCTCGGCCGCCCGCCTCCCGCCTAGCGCCTTTTAGAACATTGCTCTTTCTTTAGATGTTATCACCTCTTGAGTTAACAAGTACACCTATATAGTCCAGTTTTAATGCTACTTCCACATTGTTATACCATGAGGAATACGACATTATAGTTGGTTTTGCCACCACCATCCCTGTTACATAATTTTGAGACCACCTATCATCTCTACCTTCAGTATTTTGCAACTGACATGCTGCCATATCCAGGATAATATCTATGCGTTACATATGGGTGAAGTAAATGTATTGTAAAAAAGTTAACAATGGCAGAGTCGGCAGACAAAACCACAGTCGCAATGGTTGTTTGATTTTTGTAGATAAATAACTACTAGAAAATTAAGGAAGCAAATCCTAGAATTTGATTTAATCTCATTGTTTCTTTGAAGGTGAAATTTCGTGGTTTATATTATCAGTGTATATCAAAGGGGAGATTTTTTTAAACATTTTAGTGTGGGCAAGTCAAACTTTTGGTAACTACTGTAAACAAAATAAATTTCTTTTAAAAAGTAATATAGGTGCTAATCATAAACGGTTAAAAAATATAAAATAAAATAAGATATAGATGGAAAACGTAACTTGCCCTACTCTGCATCCATAGTTGAATATGTTATTTGTCAAGCCCTTCAAGGCTTGAACTAACTGAAATAAGATAAATGGGCCTAAGCCAGACTGAAATAGGGTAGGGGGAGAGAGAAGTGGCAAAAAAAGGAAAGAAACTTGGGGAAGAAGATGAGCCAATCTCAATTTTCATATATCTCTCATTACTTAAAATGAAGTGATCTCATTACATTATATAGTAGATACTAGATACTCCCTCTCTCTCATTCTATCCTGTACCACACAGTTAACCTACACCCTCTTTCTATTCAACTCACATGTTCTGAGTTTATTTTAGATATTTCTTAATAACTACTTTTTCTAAAAGAGAATTGATATTTTCACAAGTAAATTTAATAATTCTACAAGCTCATCTTTACATAAATAGTAAGTGGGGTCTACCTCATATGTAGAGAGGACTTTGTGGAATTATCAATTCTCTTTCTAAAATAGCCTTAGTTGTTACTTAAAACTACCGGGCTTGACAATTCTCCCTTCCGGCCTTCCTTAAGAGTTTCCATGTCCTCATGGAGTGAATTTTCAACACCTTTTTCCTCAAACCTCCTGGGTAGACTGTCTACAGCTGAATTATCTTTACCTCTGTAACTGATTACACAATCATACCCAAGTAACTTGCTTAGCCATCTCTGTTGAAGGTAAGACACAATCTTCTGCTCCAAAAAGTATTTAAGGGACTGGTGGTAAGTCCTTATGATGAATTGTCTCCGTCCCAAGTAAGCAGACCACCTTTTAATAGCTTCCACTATAGCCATCAATTCTTTCTCATAGGTTGAATATGATTGGCTCTTGGGTCCTAGGGCCTTGCTGAAGTAGGCAAGGGGCCTACCTTCTTGCATAAGGACTACTCCATACCACTCCCTGAAGCATCAATTTCAATTTTAAAGGGTTTGTTGAAATCTGGTAGTGCTAGAGCTGGGGTACTTGTGAGGGCTTCTTTGAGTCTTGGAAAAGTTGCTTCTGCATCTTCTTTCCAGCCAAAGTTACCTTTATGTAGGAGTGTTGTAAGAGGTTTTGCAATGAATCTATATCCTCTGATAAACTTTCTGTAATACAAAGTCAATCCAAGGAACCCCCTCAAACCCTTAATGGTGTTAGGTCTAGGCCACTGTAGTACACAATCTACTTTTGTTGAGTCTACTGCCACTCCATGATAACATGCCCCAAATATTCAATCTGAATTTGGGCAAAGGCACACTTGCTTATGTCGGCAAATAGTTGTTGGTTCCTCATGATTGTAAAGACTTGCTTGAGGTGTTGATAGTGCTCGTCTATAGTCTTGGAATGCCCCAAAATGTCATCAAAGAAAACTAGGACATGTTTTCTTAGCTATGGCCGAAAGACTTCATTCATAAGGTTCTGAAAAGTTTTTGGTGCATTGGTAAGCCCAAAGGGTATGAATGTAAATTCAAAGTGACCTTGACGTGTCCTGAATGTTGTTTTTTCAATATCTTGTGGAGCCATCCTCACTTGTTGGTAACCTGCCCTTAAGTCCAGCTTTGTGAAATACTTAGCACCTCCCAATTCATCCAGTAATTCATCAATTAGGGGTATAGGGTATTTGTTTTTTATGGTGAGGGAATTGAGATGTTTGTAATCTACACAGAACCTCCAAGACCCATCCTTCTTTTTGACGAAGAGAATAGGCGAGGCAAAATGACTTTGGTTGGGCCTGATGATGCCAAGCTTGAACATTTCTAGGACCAATTTCTCAATCTCATAAGAACATTTATAAGGTAATGGAATTTGGTTCAAGTTTTATATGGTGGTCAAGTTTTCTCTTTGGTGGCATACTTTTTGGTTCTTCAAAAATGTCTTTAAATTCTTGCACTAAGGTCTGAATATCAGGGTAAAGTGGAGGAGCAGTGAGGGTAGAACAATGAGAAGGGTTGGAAGTAGTAGTTATATGAGAAATTGGTTTTGGATAGAGGTGGAGAGAATGTAAGAGTACCATTACTCCATGCTCTTGCTGTTGGATGTGATTCATCAGTTCTTCTCCGGTCATTATCCTGAGTGTAGGAGTCTCTTTGTTGTGCGCTCCTCGAATTGTAATCATTTCATCAACAAACTTGAAATTTAATGTTAATTCATTGTAATCAAAAGTAACATGGCCCAATTTTTTAAGCCATTGAACCCCAAGAACCATCTCACACCCACCTAACGGTAGTATCTTGACCTCATCTTTGAAGAAAAGTCCTTCCTCTAACCTCCATTTGAAATCCTTACATTGGTACTTACTGAATAATTGCCCTCCATTAGCAACTGTGACTACCATTGGAATAGTTGGTTATAGTATGCATCCTAACCTTTGAGCAGCATTGGGATCCATAAAATTATGGGTACTACCCCCATCTATAGATGATGGGAAAAGGTCTCTTGCCAACATACCCTGTAAAAACAAGATTCTAGGGCTTGAATGCCCTTCCATGGAATGCAGCGAGGCTTTCCCTTCCTTTGTATTTGATGTTTGTGCTTCCTTAATGTCAACATGTTCATTAGGATCTTCATCAAATTTAGGTGGTGAGTCATATGCTTCATCATCTTGTTTTTCTGCAACAATCATAAAGGCTCTAGGTCTCTTACATTAGTGCCCAGTCACAAATTTTTCATCACAATAGGCCCTTGATTCTTCTCTCATCTCTTTGAGCAATTGTTATGGCCTTAGGTGCTGCAGGTAGGGGTATTTGGCTATGTTTTGAATAGGTGAATAGGGGTGTTTTTGGTTGTAAACCGGTTTGAGTGTCTCTTTTGGCTGGGTATCGAGTGTTGGTAAGATGTTAGAATCTTTGTGATGTAGGCAAGGGCTTAAGGGTGGGTGTCTCATAGCCTCTAGCTGCTCTGTAGGCTTCTATTAATGAATCTGGATTCAGTAGTTTGACCATCTTCTTTATATCATCACCAACAACGGTGTCTAAAAAGATGATCTCAGTTAACTGAAGAATTAGTCTAACATTCTTCCCCTTAGTTTCTCAAACTCATCATAATATTGAGTGACATTGGCACTGCCTATTTGTTTGAGGAGCTTAAATTGCTAAAAAATGCTCTCTCCATTCTTACGTCAGTGAACCTTATGGCAAAGTCTCCTAAGAACTTTTCCCAGGTCACACTTGTCTTGCCTGTCATGTAGGATTTGTACTAGTGTTTTGGAACCCCTTGTAGGTGCATGACAACTATTGGAACCATCTTATTTCCTGGCACTTGATAGATATCAAAGTACTCTTGACAATCCTTTATCCAACTAATAGCTTCATCTCCTTCATTGTAGGCTGGAAACATCAATTTGAGATGCTTGAGTTCTAGGCCAGTATTGTCAATTTTCCTTTCCTCTTGATCAATTCTCTGCCCTCTCCTACTAGGTACCTCATCCTCCCCTTGCCTTCCAATTCTCTCCCTATCAACATGATAGGGGTCCTTGTAAACTCCCATGCCTTCCTCTTCTTGGTTGAAAGGGTTTGTAAACTTTGGTTGCATGCCACTAGACTCTTGTTTTATTAGTCGAGTGATGCGTTCCATGAGTTTTTTCATTCTCTCATCCATCATTTGAAACCTGAGGAAGTCTTGTCCCAACATGTCTTGGGAGTTTAATGAATTACCCATGACAGTACACAAGGAATGTAAGGTGTTTGTGAAAGTGAAACTTAGAACAATAAGTTTATGAGTTGAACAAGAGTTGGATCACTGGAAACACTGATCTATCAACAAATAAATGAGCTTGAGTAGTTATATTTAGTGAGAATTAGAGATCTCAAACCAATTGAGTTCTCTGATCGCAACGGATCAATTTCACCTAGCTATCTAGCTTAAATAAATTGATAGAATAGTTGAGCATTCAATAAGCACCAAATCATGAAACAATCAGTGTGTTCATGTTGTTATCAATGAAATAACACATGTATAACAAAGTATATATGGCAGAAAATGTATATAACATAATGAACAAGAAATTTGAATGAGAGTGAATGGTTTTGATGCTAGATGCTTAGGAGTGATACTAAATGATGCTAAAGGATTAACAGAAAACAATCACAAATAACTAGATCTAAACAATGAATTCAAATATTGTTTTGGATTTTGCTCGGTAAGAACTGAAATGATTCTATAGAATTAATCTATGATGTATATGTTATAGAAACTTAAGTTGATGATTAGGGAAGCTAATATGAACTGAAATGAGTGGATTGAAAAGGGAATTTACCAAACCTAACCATAGAATATGAGTATTATGATCAGTTGCAGGTCTCCTGAAAAACAGAGCATCAATTTGTAAGTTTCTGCTGCAGTTGGGTTTAGATCCTTGCTTGGTTCCTCTTGGGCTATCTTATTTTGGGCTGTGTTTTGGGGCTGAATTGTAGTGTATATTTATGGGGTTTGTGGTTGAATTGGGTGTTTTATGAGTTTGTGAAATCTGGAGATGAACAGTGACCAACCAATGAAGAGGATGAGTTTTCCCAGAAAACGGAAGCTTTGATACCAATTTGTCAAGCACTTTAAGGCTTGAACTAATTGAAATAAGATAAATGGGCCTAAGCTAGACTGAAATAAAGTAGGGGAGAGAGAAGACGCTGAAAAGGGAAGAAACTTGGGGAAGAAGATGAGCCAAACTCAGTTTTCATATATTTCTCATTACTTAAAATAAAGTAATCTTAGTGCATTATATAGAAGGTACTCCCTCTCTCATGCTATCTTGTACAACATGGTTAACCTACACCTTCTTTCTATCTAATATTCTAAAAGGCGCTAGGCGGGCGGCCAGAGGGGCCTAGCGTCTAGGCGGGATTTTTTATTTTAAGTCAATTTTAATATTTTATCTTACATTTATTTAAACAAAACAATCTATAATAAAGATAATAAAGACCTTTGCTTAAAATTCAAATACATCCATATTGCTAATGTTAAATTTCAAACACAAATATGCAATTGTTCAAAGTTTAAATATATTTTTAATGTATTAATTTTAGGGAGAAGTTCAGATCACCACCTGGGGTTTGGGGTCTTTCCCACTTAACCACCTGTAGTCAGTAAAACTACATTTAAACTCCCGACTTTTTTAGTTGAAGTGAAAACGTCACCTTTTCCATCCAACTTAACTGTGCGTGCATGTCAGACGCCAAAAGCGCGTGAGAAGGGGCTGTGACGGTTAAAAAAAACGGGTAAATGTTTGAAATACCCCATTCATTTTACTCTTGGCTTTTAAAAGACATTCCTCTCCTCTTATTCTCCCTTCAACCTTCAAACCCACCACTGTCACCAACAAACCCCATGTTACTACCCTGCTCAAACCCCAATCATTAACAAAATTTCCAAAGACACCGCCACCAAGAAGAAGAAACAACCCCCACGGTCTCCTCTCCTCCGCCGCATCTCCGCCCTCGAGTCCTCCGTGCGCCACCATTTTTTTGCTTCTTTCTCTCCGGGTCGCCACCGCCCGTACCATCCAAACCCAGAGCCTTCCTTGTTCGCAGGTCACGGACCCTCCGTCAGCTAAAAGACCTCGCATACATCAAATTAACTCTCAAATCCACTCATTCTAACAATACCCACTCTGATTCTCGAGCTCTCTCTCATAAAGCCATGGGCTTGTTTCACGATCTGATTTTGGTTTGTTTGCAGAGTGGTGATCCGAAAAGTAAAGAAAATAAAGGGTCTTCGAATTTTTTGGATTCTTGATTGAGAAACAAATGGAGGCTTGATTGGAGAACAAATGGGCACTGGGTTTGTTTTGTTGTGAGATTTGGGTTTTTGTTTCTTCTCATTTTGGGGCAAAAAAAGGTAACTTTTTTTAAGTGTTAATTAGAATTGATAGGTTTCGTTTACTATAAGTTTATGCGTGTTTGGAGTATTAAGTCGTGGGTGTATTTGAATTAATCGATTTTCCAAACAATTGTCACTGGGAGGTTTGACTTGGGGTTTTGGGTTGTGAATTAGGGGAGTAGTAGGTGAATTTTTAGGTCTTTATGTCTGAAAATCGGTGATATTTTTGTAGTTCTGAATTGGGTTTGCATTAATTTTGATGGATGTTTTGGTTTAGTAACAGAAAGTTTTGGTTATTAGGAGTTAGGACTGGATAATAGGGTTTTGGGCTTGAATTATTTTAGTTTTTATTTATTTATTATTCTAGTTTGTTGACTTTAGTTGGAAAAATTTTCAGAATGTAATAGCTTTGATGGGAGTGATTCAGTTGATGCTGAGGAGTTGGATTATCGTCTGTGTATCCTTCCTCATCATCCCCAATCCCAATTCTGAAAATCACTCCCATCAAAGTGATAATGAAATGAGTATGCATGATCCGATTGAGAAGGAAGATGGAAGCTTTGTATTCTCTGCTCCCTTACCTGTGAAGATGGAACCTAGACCTGATCTAATGAATAAGAAGATTGTAAAAAGAACAAATTGAAAGGACAGAACATGGTTTGTGACTATGTGATCTTAGTTGGTCAGTCTAGAATTTGCATGACCTGATCCTGTGAAGATGGAACCTAGCCCTAGATATAAAACAGAAATGAAATAAAACAAAACCCTATCTCATCTGTCTTTTTCAATATATATGGAGGGTAATTAAGTCTTTAGCCAACGAAAGTAACGGAGTTGAGACGAAAAACATTTATTCACTTCAACTCAAAAAGTCGGGAGTTTAAATGTAGCTTTAATGACTACAGGTGGTATAGTGGGAAAGACACTAAACCTCAGGTGGTGATCTGAATTTTACTCTTAATTTTATTCAAGATTGCTATTAAATAATAAAATTTAATATTTCAAGAATTTAATTCAATATTAAAACTTAAGAAATTGAACATAAATTTAAGAATTATATTGAATTAAACTAAATATTACAAATGTATTATTATTTATATAATTTAAAATTGGTACAAGTTCAAAAAATTACAACTATAATAAAATTAAATGACTTGATATTGTTTACTTCTTATTGTGATTTGATATGCTATCACATGTATTATGAATATGGTAAATCATTAAAAAAAAATATATCTAGATCTAGTTTGAGTAATTAAAAAAAAAACTCTCAGCTTAGATCCCGCCTAATTTTCTGGAGGGCATATTTTTTTGCCGTCTTGGGCCTAGGCGAGGCGCCAGGGGGTTAGCGCCTAGGCGAGGCGCCAAGGGTGGCATAGCGCCTAGGTGGAGATTTTTAGAACACTGTTTCTATCCACCTCACATATGTTCTGAGTTTATTCTAGATATTACTTAATAACTTCTTTTCCTAAAATAGCCTCGGCTGTTACTTAAAACTACGGGGGCTTGACATTATTACTACTTGCTCTCTATATCACTTCCCATATTGAGAAATCAATTCCCACAATTTGTACTCGAAGGTGTTTGTCAGACTTGTGATGTTTTGGCAGCAGTCTCCCTAGAGTAAAGAGTTCTTTTTAAGCTCAAATCTCGTTTCCTAGCCCGTTATTCATATGAACCTTATTTTAAATATTCTTTCTCCCAAGTCCGCCCTTATTAGTTTGGTGGCTGAGCTCATCCATTACACATCAGTCAAATGTATTTTACTTCTTTGGTAGTGAAACATGCACGTCTGATTCATGCTCAGTAGTTTTTCACAAGCATCTTTACTTAACACAGTTGATATGCGACCATTAGTTCATTTGAAAAATGGAGAAGTGATTTAATGTGGATTCTTTATGATACCCATTTTCCTTGCTCTTTCGAATCTCTTGAGTTTACCATTGGAGAGGAATCAGAAATGGAACCTTTTGCGAGATTCTTCCCCACACCCATTCAGTAGTCTACTCTATGTCCTAACAATAATGTAAATATGTGCAGATATTGGCAGGATAGCCTAGGCTTCTGTGCTTGGGGCCTTCTTAATTGATTTTCCTTCATCACTGATTTATTATAATTATTCTCAACTTTTTTGAACTATGCATTTATTTCAATATTTACTTTCAGAATATCAACCCCTATTTACTCTTTTTTATATGGTAGGAGCCTGGAGGTGCTATACCTATGCTATTGTAAATCATTAATCCATGGCTCCACATCCTCATAAGCTATTTGACAAAACTTATCCTAACAACATCATTGTCAAAACTATTTTCTATCAAGTTTCTGTTTCTAAGTACTTTTATCCTGATATTTCGCTCTAACTTTATTGCTTTACATTTTGTTCAGCAAGTTATTCTATTCCAAATGTGGGCTAAGTTAGCGTGTTCTTATTTTTACAATTGGTTTTATTTTTTGTTTTGCCTTGTTATATCCTTGGATGCATTAGTGTTCTCCAAGTTTCTTTTGTCCCTCTGCCTCCAATGTTTCCTTCTTTCATCACTTTCCTGCATTTCTTTTTCTCCCTTCTTAGTTTTCACTTATTTTATCTTCTCTGTTTTTTTTTCTTATCTCTCTTTGCTTCCTCTTTGATCTTGTTCTTTATTTAGTGTCCTCTACTCGCTCTATCCTCCAGCATTTTTAGTGGTATACTTTTCTGAATTTTGTTTTCTATCATTTAATTAGAATAACTTTTTTTTGGTTTGTCATCTTTTGCTTTTAATTGACGCCTTGTAATAATGTGACAGTTTTATCTATAACTGCTGAATGATTTAGTGGAATGACTCAAGATATTAATCTTTTTGGTTAGGTTAATGATTCATACAATTTTTATGAAGTTATTGATGTGTTAAAATTATGCAAGTACAAATGCAGTGTCAAATTGAAAAACTGGCTAAAACATCCTTAATATTTATTTTAGGTAAATTAGAAATAAAAATGGAGAATTGATGAACTATAATTAAACTAATTTGAATGTAAAAACTAACAATGAAAAAACAATTAACAAGTAATCCAATCTCTTCTATTTTTATAACTTAACTATCATTTTCTTCCTTCCCTTTAATTTAGTAATGTTACAATTAACGTAGACAAATATAGATTATGAAAATTTAACTATAACCCATCAATTTTTTTTGTGCAAGTATGAATTATGAAAAACTCGTATCTTAATTTTAATTTATCAAAACTTCTTAATTAATTTAAAATCACATAAAAACTATAAAATGAAGGTATTTCAATAACGAAACATGAAGACAACATTAATTAAATATTAAAGCATAAATAATAGAAGTGATGGAAAATATTATCATGAATAATTATTTAATTTCATCTTCATCTAGATTAAAAAAATTAGCTAGACATTAAAATAAATAAAACAACTATGATTAAGAAGAAGATTAAAAATAAAATAAGAAAACTCTGTTTATTAACGATCATCTAACAAGCGTACAATGAAATAATTTGATCCTACTCCTATCCTAACCTAACCTAATACGAAAAAAATACCTAATATCAAGTCTCTCTTGATACTCCTCTATATATAGGCATAATAAGACATTAATTCTTTTTTACGTATGTTTCAACTTTCTAGTGGCAGTCAACTTCTCAAAGAGATCTTCTAAATGGACTTACCTTTCTCTCGCTGGATTTGACTTTCACACCAAAATTATTCCACCTCCTTCCTTCTCCTTGTAGGAATCTTCTTGCCTCTTTCCTTCCATGATTTTGAATTCGTTGTAATAAAATATTAAATCATACAAAATAAAATAAAACATATTAATTAAATTTAATAAACTAATATAATAAAAAGACAAAATTAGGGATAATAAAATGGATGAACTATGAGTCTATCAGTTATCACTTCATAACTGTCTGTGCATACACTTGCTTAAATCAGTTTTGTTCTTTTACCAATTAATTGTGTTCATATGGATAATGGAATCAACATGTTTGAACCTTTTGCTTTTCAGGTTCCTATGAACAAGAACAAGAAAAAGCGCAACAAAGAAGAATTGGAAGAACGCCTCATTTCACTAGTTGCATCACTATTTGGTAAGAAGGCAAGTAGTTTCAGAGCTTGGGTTTTATTTTTTGACAGTTGTTTTATTGCAATTATAATTGATGTATCGCAAAACCCAAGTAACTATTGCCTAATAATAGCTGGCCGTCATTTATGATAATCAAGACACTACGTAGATGATATTTTTAGAAAGTTATAAAATTAAAAATACAAGGCCTACCATGAGGATTACTTTATGCCTGCACAGAATGAGAATATCTGGTGGCTCACTCCAGTTATTTAAATATATAGTGTGCTTTATTCTTGCTGATCTACCTAGTTTTGTGTTTGCAGACATGAAATATCAAGTATATGCACTTGATCATAGTTCAGTTTTTGTGGTAATTGAAAATTCCAAATTAATGCTGTTCACTGAAGAATCTCATGACAAGTGTATTAGGTTAAATCTATACTGCTAGCATTGTACATGTTGATGGCATTCTGTCTCTATAAATGCATTGACTTATCTTGTTTTCTGTTGCTACAACAGGTGGAATTTTGAGAGGTTCTAGAAGGGAAAGATTATTGAGTAAATTTGTGGAAAATGAGTGTGAAAAGATAGACCGGCTTATGGAGCTGTATATGAGGTGATTCCTTACCCATTTGTTTGTTTGTTTGCTTTTCTCAAATGAAAACCATAGTAGAAAATTTTGATTTCTATTAAATCCTGGCCCCCATTTCGCTTCTCAAACGATAGAAAATTTATTTGCCCTTGATGGCATGTATTAGCAATTTATATCTATTTGTTTCCCTTATCTTTTTCAGATATTCGAATAGAGTGAAAGCAGAGACTGAAAGGCTGAATAACCTTGAACTTGATGATCTAGAGGTTCACTTCATTTATCAATTTCTCCTATGAAGTTATTGTATTTGAACTTGCTTTAAAATTACGCTTTAGTTTGGAACTGGTAATTTATCTTCATGTTGCAGATGGATGAAGATGAAAAGTATAACAGAAAGCTAGAATCAGGACTATATAGTCTTCAGGTTAGGAATTTCTTTTGTGTGTCTTTTTTGTAGCCAAGAACATCAACATCATTAAAAGTCTCTGGCGTGCCATCATCTCATTTCTTATTTCTTCATATTAACTTGATATTGCATGTTGTATGTATTGTGTTATAGTAGATTAGAGGTCAAGTGGGGGAAAGATCCAGAAGATATAACAATCTTATTGTGCAGCTATAATTTAGGTGTGAGACAAATTATTTCCTTATAATTATGGTGGAAACATATTGATCTTATGTGACATAAGAGGTAAAATACCCATTTGAACTTTCACAATGTGTGGGTAGGGTTCAATGTCAATTAGAACCTGTAAGAGTTGTGAGATGATTTAAGGGTAGAGTAATGATTTTCTGGCCAATTCTTAAGGAGAAATTTGTCTGAGCATTGTGTGGTCACTTTTTATGGTTTCTTCTTTATTGAGTGGTATTTTTTAGAAGTTTTCTCACAATATTGTTCATGCGGTGTGCTGGTTGTTCCCTTGATAGTTATTTCTTCGCTTTTCCCTGTAGAAAGATGAGCAAGTTGATAGAACCCTTCTTGTTTCTTCCACGTTATTGTTATGATTATTGTTCCTATTTTGAAGATTGTAAAGAGATATTCATTGTCTTTAATACTGAAGAAAACCAAGATTTGCTAAAATGATAAATTTTAAAAGTTTCAAATGAGAATGACTCTCTCCATTTCAAATATCAAGAAATTAAATGTTTTTGAATGGAGGGAGTATTAATTTATGTAGGGGAGAACTGGCATCTGAGGAGGATGCGTGCCTTCATGTAAAACAGGAGCCATATTAGTTGATATATGCACATTGCACTGTTAATATAGGATTGACAATTTGATAAATGCCAAAATTCAAATTAAAATACAAACTAAATGAGAAAAACCTAAGTTTACCAAGATAAGGAAATTCCAATTGTATGCATTAATGTATTAATTGATATAATTCCTGAAGCTTAATCTTCAAGCCACCTATTTGGCCTGATATTACTCCCATTGTAGAATGGGTGTGCATTCTATGTCAGCTGGTGGTCTCTGTCTTGGTATGGTTGCACTGTTACAGTGAGATTCTGGCTTGTATAGATCAGCAATTTCAGTAGATTTATTTAAGGCTTAGAATCTTCTGGGGTTCATTAGGATTTTACACAAACATCTCCGTGGGGGATTCACACAAGTTTTATGAGTGTGCACATGAGTTTTACAAAAAAAATAAGTTCATCAGAAACTCCTTACCTTCCACCAGCTTAGAGCGGGTCTTTCTATAACTATTTGCTTAATACAATGTCTAAGAGGGGAGAAATATGTTCTTTAGGGTTTGATTTGTCATTGCTTCACGGAAAGCGATTGATTTTTTTAGTGTTATGGTTCTGCTTTACCAAAATAGGGTAGCTATATAACTGTTACATCATGGTTCAATCCCCCTCCCCCAAGTCCTTAGTGGAAAAAATAAATAATAATTAGGGCAGCAATTGTAGTCCCATAAGTGAAGATGGAGTTGTTCACTTACTTTTTTGTTGCATAAGTAATTTTAGAAATTTTGTGTACTGTGGGACAGCTATGCAATTTTATGAGTTGAATGGGAGCATGAAGGTTAGATAAGCCCAAAAATAATTAAGTACTTAGTCAAGTAAAATATTTTGCTGTTGTTTGCCTGGCCTGTTTGAAAGCAAGATTTGTAGAATGCTTGAAAAGTAAATCTTTTGTGCTCCCATGGAAATACGGAGAAAGTGCTGATGTAAATGGAAGAATAGGCGAGTGTGCTAACTGCTAATGCGCACACACATATACTTGCATTCTTTCTCTCTGTCGAGAGGATCATTATCAATTTCTAATGTGAAAACAAGATCTTACCAAAATATTAGCAGACACCATTCACACGTAGCATTCCTATAGCAGTTTGCTTGAGCATCCGGAGTTAGTTTATTTTCTTTTATTTATAATATGCTTATTATAAGGTGACAGGGCGAGTGGGGCCTGACGGTTGGCCAGAAGAAAACAGGTAAGAGTGACGGGACAATGGTACCAGACGTTAAGGAGAGAGAAGTGAGTTTGTCTTGATGTGAGCCTAGACGAGCGTCATGTGTGATAATCTAACCTGGATTAAGGATACAGTTCCTTTCCTGGTCTGGATTAGGGAAACCAGCCCTATTTCTTAAAGCCCCAGAGATCTTCTACCTAGATACATACAACTTACCTTACCACCATTTCAAAGCTAAGCCAATGTCAGACTGCCTTACTGGGTGAATAACTTCCTTTCGATCTACTTCCTAATGCTGCGTTTGTGAGTTTGGAAGGATGGGATGGGAATGAAAGTATAATAGGGGAATGAATAGTAAAGGATGGGAAGGGATTATAATTTTCCCTTGTTATGTTTGTATGTTTGTGAGTTTTAGAAAGGAAGGGAATAAATTGGATTTTAATTATATTTTTCTTTATTTGTCAGTTTAGAAGGATGAAAGGGAAGGAAAACTATTTTTATTTTTAAACTACATTATTACTATATTACTCTTACATATTAATGTAATAAATGACATGATTTATTTTAAAAGATTACTTTAGGTAATATAAAATATCTAACTTTCTCATCCCTCTAAATCCTCCCACTTTTGGGGCAAAATTTTCAAGCCAAAAATGAAATCAACTTAAACTCCAAATCCCTCCCCTTCCTAAAAAATTCACAAACTTGGGATTTGGAGATTTTAATTATTTTCCCTTCCCTTCCTTTCTCCTAAAAAAAGCTTACAAACACAATATAGAGGATGATCTAGCTGTGGATGATGTTCCAACTGGTAAGCGAACCTTGTAATCTGAATGCCTTTGTTTTCCTATAATAATAGTATTGGTAGCTGTATAATGAACATTTTAGTTATTTATGAAAATTATTGCCTTTTGTCTTTTGAGTTCTTAGAACTTCTAGGTTAGTACGTTTTACTTTTCAGCACTCTTTCAAGGTTTTAATCTTTGGTCTCTCTTACACTTGGGCTTGAATTCCAAATCGAAGTATAATCTTGTACCCTCGCTCTTTGGATTGCCTTAATAACAAGGACTGGCAGTTGAGCTTACTCAAAAAGTGACTTGAGATGATTACCAGAGTTTAGTAGGTTTGTCCAGAAAGAATAGCAGTAAACCAAGAAATCTTCCACATTTTTTTTTGGGCTTAAATATACATAACTACTCTAAACTATTAACCTTTTTCACTTTCAACCTTTCAATTTTTTCAATCAGGTCATTAAACTATCAATTTTTTTCACTTTAGTTCAATTGAACCTGCCACATTATAAATTGATGACGTGACCCCATTGATTAGGCTAATCAATGTCTACGTGTCATTAAAAATTATGCTTAAATATAAATTACTACCCTGAACTATTTGACCTTTTTTCACTTTGATAATCGATCTTTCAAAATTTTCAATCAGATGATTAAATTATTAATTTTTTTACTTTGGTTGAATTGAAGTTGCCACGTTATAAATTGATGACGCGACACTTCAACACTTAGGATGTGACTGATGATGTGTTAAAAAAATACTCATTTTATAATTAGTTTAAATCATTTTATAAAAACTAAATAGGCATAAATGTAATATTATATTATAATTTAACAACAAAAACTAAAAATAATTTAAAAATGAAACATCTATTTAAGAGGTTCTTTTTTATTCGAAAAAAAGGAACCAAGTAATAATTATGAAAAATATTACTTATCACTATCATCAACACCTAAATTTTCAAACAAAACAGAAGGAAAAAAACTATTTGTAACTAATTATTAGATACCATCTTACTTACTGTAACGCCTCAAAATCGGAACTATCTCAATTCCCGATGTTGTGCGTTATATACTATCTTGATTCAGCTTTATATCATAATTAGATGTAATAACAGTTAAAAATGCAGATAATTAAAACTTTTCCTATCTTTCTTCTATTCCCTGAATCGCAACCTTTACGGAATCATATTTATTTTATAATTTATTTTTATTAGAGTAGATATGAGTATATGCAACTCAATTCTTCATATGGATTCTTTCTTATATAGTATTACCACGATACTGCTTTACTTTATAAAATATTCATCACAATGCATTAAAAATAAATATTCTTAAAAATAAATATTCTTGTATATTGAATATTTCAAACTTTACATAACTGTCAGTTACACGTATTAAGAATCATCATGATTCAATACAATTTCCAAATAAAGAAAAGTTATTCATTTGCACGTCTTCTAATCTTTATCGTCCAGATGGCAAGTAATATCGCATTGTGTATTTAACCTGTAAAATTTTTGTTTTTGCAATATTGAGCTCGACAACTCGGTAAATCTAGTACAGATTGTCATACTCAGTTTATATCTCATAATCCTTCTACTATGCAAATTATACATGTATTACATCTCTAAACAATTTTCATGTCTAACATGTAGATTGAGTTCCATAACTCAAATCAATTTTAGTCATAATTTGACTTTCACAATTCATACCGCATAATATATAATTCAACATATTCATGTAGATTTCATTACAATATCAAGTTCATATTAACACAAAAGAGCTGAAAGACTTGCTTGACTCGTTGATTACAAAAATAGATAAGCTATCTGCACTTCACGTAAGCTACACTAATTTAGTTCATGTGTAGACACACACATCAGTCATATATTTAATCATTAAATACACAAACACTGCCATGCATCCAATATAAGTTCAGTTTACATTAGCTTTTAGCTGAACTCTAAAACTTTTGTTTTACTTAGCAAAGCTCCTATCTTGACTTTATATAACCTTGAATCCATTCGAAAATCATTTATCTAGTTTTGCTTTGACAATACCAATCTGCTAACAGATATACATCCTAGGCATATATCTATTCAAACCACATCGTTGCATTATCTTATAACTTTTGTTTTCCTTTTGAAAGTTTCATTAACATTTAGAAATCTCTGTAAAAACTTTTTGAAATCTTTGCTCAACACACTCATTTCATGATTGGACAATCAAAATAGTACTTTTAATCATGTAACATAACCTAATAGACTTTTATATACATCTTCTAAGGTTCAGATCTAAAATTTCTTGACAACTCTGCAGTGTGTTGCGGCCGTGCTTTTAGGCCTAGAACTGAGTTGTTCAATGCCCAGTAGGGGTGCTCATCGGTAAAAATCTGAACTGGTACCGATCCGAAATTACCGAAAAAACAAGAACCGAAACCGGTACTGAATTACCGGTTTCGGTACCGGTTCGGTACAAAATCGGTATCGATTTTTTCGGTTCGGTTTTCGGTTATACCGCATGCATGGTGATATATATAATAATAATAATTAATTGAAATTGTTATACCGCATGCATGGTTCGGTTTTCATTTTGTAGTTGTCTATTGTTGAGTGTTGGCTTGTGTAG
This sequence comes from Panax notoginseng, assembly GCA_016801055.1. NCBI lineage: Eukaryota > Viridiplantae > Streptophyta > Magnoliopsida > Apiales > Araliaceae > Panax > Panax notoginseng. The sequence goes on along the minus strand of CM029013.1, from coordinate 58,528,262 downwards.
TGTGTACTGTTGGCTTGTTGTTGCCTTGTTGGTTTATTAGACAATAGTGTTGGCTTGTGTACTGTTGTAGTTGACTAGTTGGCTAACTTGGCTTGATGATATAAATTATGGGCGTTTGATGATATAAAATGTTTGTTTGTATGCAACAGTTTTAGATCATGTTTTCAATGGCTAGTAATTAGTATGTACTAGTTGGCTTGTATTAGTGTACTGTTGAGTGTTGGCTTCTTGTTATTGGCACATTATATGTTACAGTATTTCTCTGTCTTTTTTTCTTTTCTAAAGCATGCGTGAACAATCCATTTACTAGTAGTGACTAGTGAGAAGTGAGAATCCATGTGTTAAGTTGAATAGCAGCATAAGAAGATGATACTTTTAAGTATTTATTAGAGTTTCGTTTTTTTTTTTCGGTTTTACCGAATTCGAAATTTTTATTACCGTTACCGGTACCGAAAAGTATAAAAAAACCGAAAAACCGGTATCGAAAACGAAAAAACCCGGTACCACCAGTACCGGTTTCAACTGGTTCGGTAAAAAAACCGAAAAATCGAATTTTTTGAGCACCCCTAATGCCCAGTTCCATCTTTAACATGCTAGGGTCATAGCATATAACATATATACACATGATTCTGGAATCTTAAAACCAGACTTGGATCCTCTTTTAGAAATAAGTTAGCCTTTAATTCTCCTTTTGACTTAGCTTGGACAGTTTAGTTCATGCCTAACTAGGTCAGCCATCATACAAGACCATTCAACAATAAACATAGCACATACATGGGACTTTTGAATGACTTAAACCAGGTTAGGTTCTCTATGTTTGCATTTCAAAACCCCTTTAGCTTTTCACTTGAAAACTTATACTAAACCGTGCTTTATGAAGTCACTACATGCATAACTAGCTTGGTTATCATATTGGAGACATAATACTGTATATAGGACTCTAATACACATGCTCTAAGGCTTAGTACACCAAGAAAACATCTTAGCACTTCTACAGACCAGCGCGGCCGCGCCACTTAAGCTGGGAGCCAAAACATACTCTGTTTTCTGCAGAGCTTCCAATTCAATGCTCAAACATAATCCTAGTTCTTATGTCTTAAAACTTTACATGCCTATGTACTTCCCAGGTATCTAAGATCAAGGTTGAATTAAAAACCAAATTAAAAAAGCTAGGAATTCCTTAATTTAATTCCTAATTTTCGAAAGAGTTCTTCTCTTTGGCAACATATCAAACAATACATGGGCATGATTAAGAAAGTTAAGTGTTATAACTTCCTTGACTACTCTACAACCCAGATTTTACTAGAAATCTAATCATAACAATACAAGCCAACCAATTCTTCTAATTACTTTCTTAGGAATCTGCCAAACTAACAGAACATCTTAAGAGTAGTAAATTACCTCTTCTATGATGATTATAATGATTCAATTCTCCCTTAGACTCAGCTCTTCAATGATCTTGATTACAATTTGATTTTACAGAGGCTTATGATGTTGATTTTGTATGGGATAGAACTAATAGAAACTGAACTTTTGTTCTATGAGGTAAACAAAATAGGATGTATGAGCTTTGGATTTTATAGCCGAATCCTTCCTTGATTGCTACTCCAATTTCTTGCTCCTCACGATTTAGGCTTGCCGAGTATATAAGGGTATGTTGGTAGTATAAGGTCAGCTCCTACTCTCCTACTGTCCCAGTTAATTTGGCTTGAAGATTACTCCTTAATTCCCAGCTCATGCTTTCTCCTTCATAATACATGTATTATATCTACTAATTACACTACATTATATATATTTAAATATTATAATGAATTAATAACCCATACTCTTTTCCATAAAAATGGAAACTATACATTAAATAAATAATATATTTAATGCGATAACCTTACTATATTAAAATAATTTAATATCATTAATTATTTTAATTCACCTTATTTAACGTATACAATAATTTTGTATACTTAAATTCAGTGTACTAATCCCACCATATTAAAATAATTATATAAATTATTTTAATATATACTCATTTCTTTTTCCTTTAAAACAATTGTTTTCCCGCTATTAAAAAATGAATATATAATAATATCATATATCCAATTATTTTCGTTCCTTTCTATAAATTGTCTTCAACAATTTTTTTAACCGTAGTAAATATAATAATTTATTCACTACATTAAAAATATACATACATTACATCCAATAATATATTATTACTACATAATTTCTTCGATAAAATAGAGGTTATACAATAAATATATTAAATGCCACCAATTTACTATATTAAAATAACTTAATATTATAAATTATTTTAATAGATATAATAATTTTTTGTATCATTAATTTTATCTAACTCATTTCCTTTCATAAATTGTTCCTACAATTTATTTATTATTTACAAAAATCAATTCTTATTTTAATATTTCCCGAAAAGTAGGGTCGTTACACTTACAACTATCATTAATTATTTATGTTCCACAAAATAAATTTTTTTATTAAATTATTATAACATAATTTACACTTACTCGCTTTCCATGTATTTGATCTCTTAGTTAATGTAGAAAATCAATTAAAAACTAGTAATTAAAAAGTAAATAACTCACACCATTTTACCTGTTTGAAACCCACCATCTTGAACTTCAATTGAACTAAAGTGAAAAAAATTAAAAGATCGATCACTAAGGTAGAAAAAGATCAATAGTAGTTCAGGGTAGTAATTTATATTTAAGTCTAATTTTTAATTACATGTATGCATTGATTAGCCTAGTCAGCGGGGTCACGCTATCAATTTATAACGCGGTAGGTTCAATTGAACTAAAGTGGAAAATATTGATAGTTTAATGACTTGATTAAAAAAATTGAAAGATTAATCACTGAAGTGGAAAAGATTAATAGTTTAGGATAGTTGTTTATATTTAAGCTTCTTCTTTTTTTTTTCACAAATCCGTGTGGTTAATATTAGATTAGAATTTGTTGGACTTGAGATCCCAAATGAACACTGATTTTCTTTTGTGAGATTGTATGTCAGTTGACTTTCTGTTCTCGTCTAATCTGCTCTATTTTAATAATTTTATTGCTTTACATCTTTCCAAGATTCCCTTGGCCTTTTCATTGTAAATCTAACCTGTGTTTTTTATTATTATTATTATTATTACAGTTGATTGCTGTTATTCTTGGGCATCTTTGGACATCCGAGTAAGTTGGCATCTAATATAAACAACTTAAATTTATTTATGAAGTATCATTTACTCATCTTGATACATGTAATCTGAATTTGGTTGCAGTCACTCTCGAATTAGAGCAAGAATAGAACTACTACTTAAGCAGCAAAAGCTTACGAAGAAGGACATCAGGAGAATCCTTGAGGTATGCAAGGAATAACTTGAGAAATATTAAGTTAGTTATTTTAAGAATTTATTTGCCTTCTCTTGATGTTCTTTTTGGGGGTGGTGGTGTTCAGGAATACCACGACAACATCGGTGATCTAGATGGTCCAGAAGAGAAGGAGAGGGCACAGGCAAAGATCCAAAAGTTCATATCAGCCCTTTGACGACTACAATACATATTGAGTTCTCTTCAATTTGAATCAACGTTTAGATCTCTTGTTTCAGTTTTGTAACTACTTATCAAATCTGCATATTGATTTTAAATCTGTTAAATCAAAAAAATATATCTCAAGGTGGTCTTTTGCTAGAGCAGCATGTTGTGTTGCAACTCTCTAAGATGTGCCCATGCCGCATTTAGATGGTGTACTACTTTACTTTCTGTTATAAAAATTGCACTTTTCTTGGTCCTAGTTTGGTGGATTTTGCACGGTTGTCTGCCTCTGCTGCAGTTACTTTGGATGTAAACATTTTTCTTTATGTTAAATTAATATGAAACTATCAAAGTTTTAAACATCTCTATCCTACTTTACTTGATTAATTTTAAGGCTAATAATTAAATAAATATATTAAAAATTTTGAAATCAAAATTTTGATAGTACTTTCTTATGATAATAATTTTGTGCATGTTTAATAAATTAAAAATAATTTTTTATTTTAGTATGATCAATTTGATTATAAAAAGTCGATTAAAACAAATAAAGTTGGATGAAGGGAATAACATTTTTGGTATCAGGGAAAAAATTAATTTATAAAAAAAATTAAAATCAATGAAGTTCATTTTATGTAGTTTTTAATATTTATAATGACATTGACAAAAATCCATAATTTTATGTTAGTTTTAGATTCAAAATTATCATAATTATGTTTGTTTTGGATTAAAATCATGAGATCTGCTCCCTCCCTCTTCTATAATAAAATCCTTTATATGGGAGACTATGTCATTTAAATTAGATTAATAAATTCAATCAAGTGAATGAGTGATTAAATTCTATAAAAATAAAATTATTTATAAAATTTAAAAATAATAAAAATTATATTTCATATCATATTTATCTTTAAAACTAGTAAATTGTTAGCTTAATAATAGTGATACGATGTTAAAATTGTAATAATAAACTAGTTTTAAATTGTTAGCTTAATAATAGTGATATGATGATAAAACTGTGGTAATAAACTCAAAATATTGTACTATTATTAACAATAAGATTTTTTTTTAGAAAACATTATTAATACAATTAAAGTTATCTCTAATATATAAAGCCGGAGACTGATGTAAATAATTTTTAATGCTTTTTAACTTTTACTAGAATGCTTTTCAACTTTTAAGCTCTGTTTCTGAGTTTTAAAATGGACAGAAAAGAAAAAAAATAGACGGAAAATTTAAATTTTCTTTCCAATTCTTATGTTTCTGAGTTTTTTAATAAACGGAAAAGAAAAAAAATGAATAGAAAACTTGGTCACTTTTCCTGCCAAAGTTTTCCGTCCAAAATTGGCATGATTTGGACGGAAAAGAAATTAGAATAAGTAATATTTTATAATTCTCATATTATCATCAAGTTTTAATATAATAAATTTTAAATTACAACTCATGTCCTCAATTTTAACTTTTCTATTATTTTTCATTAAAAACTCAGAAACAACACAAAGAAAAACTTTAAGTTTTTTATTCTTTTCTTTTCTGTTCAAAACTCAGAAACAGAGCGTTAAGATATTTCCTATTTTATTTTTTTAATATTATTATATTTAATCTTTTAAATTTATATAATATTTGTTTTAGTCCGCATATTTTACGCAGCAAAAATAAATAAATGATAGAAATCTAAAAGGTTGACTAAACGGCACCCTCGCATATCGTCGAGATTCGAGAAGAACAAAGTACACGCAAGACATCCCCCAGTCAGTCGGTCGATCTCAGACTCCCAAACTAACACCATCCTACGCCGTAGTAGTACGGAGGAGAGATAATCGAAGAGGAAATAGAAATTAATAATCTCCTCGCAGCTAAAACCTCTGCAAAATCTCGAACTTTATAGGAGTAAGATTTATTCATTCATATCGAATGCGAGATCTATTCTCTCTATTTAAATGTGTACACATTTCATTGATTTCGCGTATGTATATAGGAAGTTTCAATGTTCAGCGACGAATTGTTGGATTCATGGATGATAAATTATACGGCTTATCATCAATTCTGACGGTAATTACAACCAGCTGCTATATTTCTCTCTTAATTTTTAAATTTGTTTTGCTATGAATCGTGCATTTATAAGATTTAATTAATTTGGGAAGTTTGGAGACAAGCTGTATACACTGACTGACGTTTTTATCTCTTATTCACAAGGTTTTTGGTTCTATATTTAGGCAGATGAATTCATAAATTCTGAAGCTACATTTATATATATATATATATATATATATATATATATATATATATATATATATATATATATATAGTGCTGATCAGATCCGGGAGCCCAGATTTGGGTCAAGATCCGTTCGAATGGGTTAAGAAGAATACAAAAACACTCCATCTCATTCTAATCACTCTCTCTCTCTCTAACAACAGACCCAGCTGCTCTCTGTTTCTCCTCTCTCTGTCTCCCAATATCGACGCCGATTTTGGGAAAATCTGCTGGAGCTCCGGCCGAAAACTCCGGCGACGCAAACGGCAAGACCCCGACCGACGCATTCGCAAGGTATTTTCTAATTTTCTGTTGCAACCAAATGAACGAATCCTAGGGTTCATTTCAGGGGTTTTGATTTCGTCAAACCCATTAAGCTTCTTGAGGAATATTTTTTGGTAGATAATCGGAAAATAGATTGTTGTAAAATCATTTTTTTGGGTACATTTGGAAGCTGTTTATTATGGTTGATCATGCATTCAGAACTTTGTTTGTTTATTTGACATGATTAATGCAATTTCTAGAATGTCTAAGTTCTCTTTTTGATAAGCAGGTTTGTATGGAGCAGTAAATATCTTATTTTCCGTAAACTAATTTGCTAACTTTGTTGGTTATGGGTTTGTTAAAGTAATTGTATCAAGTGTTTTCATTTGTTTTGTTTTTGGCTAAATTATTTCATGTAGTCCAGAGTTTTGATATGTCTAGCTGTGCTGTGATTTCTTCTTTTATATCTACTTGGGTTACTTCTGGGAGCATGTAATCATGCTTTGGAATTGAATTTGGAGCAGAACTTTTCTTAGTTTTGAATTCGGATTTCAGTTGAGATGTGAGGGCATGGTTTTGTATCTACATATTTTCATGCTTCTGGTGGTTTGTTTCCTCATAGGGTAGGTTTAGGTCTTTTCACAATGTCAACTCACATTTTTTATTTAGATTTATCTTTAAGTATTAAATAATTACACGAGTAGATTAGCATCGACTTTTATAACAACAGATTACCATCATGTCCCTTTAAAGCACTCCTATCTCTTTCAACATTATAAAGATCTCGTGTTATGCATCCAACATTTTCAAGACCTCCAGCTTCCATCTCTAAAATACTCATTTGTTGCCATGTTGGCACATTAGCTTTTGATAGTTGTTCTGTTAAATTTCTTTTGACAAGTGTCACTACATGATGAGAGTGCAACAAATGTACTTTTCTTGGGGTCGTAAGAGGATGGTTATGACCCTCAACAAATTGTCTAATAACAAATCCCCCCGCATCGGTTCGGTCTCACAACTACCACTCTCGCACCACAACCACCTCTAGTTAGGCCCCGTTTTCGTACAATCTCTTGAGTTTTGTTGGGCACAATTCTCCTCAACCCTTCTTTGTAACAAACAAATTCCTTTCTAATGATTTCATCGTTAGGACTCTTCTTACTAGAATTCAACCGCTTACCAAATCTACTTTCTCTATCATAGTTGTTATAAAAGTCGCGAACATCGCCTAAGTTGTGAAAATGTTGCCTAATTTTCGGTATCAACTCTTTTTAACTTGCGGAGTGTAAAGTTGTTGAGTAGAATTACCAGATGATACCATTTCTATCTCTTTTACACACTGCTGCATTCTGCAAACCCAACAATAAATAAAATTAAAATACTTTACACTAAAAAATTAATGTTGTAACATGAAACATCCGAAAATATAAGTACATATATGCAAAGACCTCCAAAATTCTCAAAACAAAATTTCTCCACAATCATCAAATCAAAGAGCCATATAATAAACTAAACAAGTTATCCACACCATAAATCATCACATCACTATATATATACATCCCACAATAACGTACACAACCAGCTGGAAGCCACATATATAATCTTTATAGTAATAAAAAATTCATCCGAAAACCAACAGTGATTAATTTCCTCTCAAGAAGCGTAATGGGTTTGACGAAATCAAAACCCCTGAAATGAACCCTAGGATTCGTTCATTTGATTGCAACAGAAAATTAGAAAATACCTTGCGAATGCGTCGGTCGGGGTCTTGCCGTTTGCGTCGCCGGAGTTTTCGGCCAGAGCTCCGGCAGATTTTCCCAAAATCGGCGTCGATCTTGGGAGACAGAGAGAGGAGAGATAGAGAGCAGCTGGGTCTGTTGTTAGAGAAGTGATTTGAATGAGATGAAGTGTTTTTTTTTCTTCTTAACCCATTCGAACGAATCTTTAACCGATTTGGAATCCCGCATTTTTTTCCCAACCCATTCCTGATGAGATCCTGGACCGTTGGATATCATCCAATGGATGAGAAGGAAAGTTCGGAATTTAAGCCAAATCCGGGCTCCCGGATCTGATCAGCACTGTATATATATATATATATATATATATATATATATATAAATATTTCAATCAATTTGATTTTCTTTTGTGCATTTACTTGCCGGCTGTTTCACTTGGTTGTTTATGCCCTTTTTGTTTTTAATTTTATTTAGAATTTGCACGTATTTGCTAGAATAACAAATAAGTCATAAGGGCATTAATTACCTGTTGTATTTTGCTCTGTATTGGATGATGTTGCTTGCTGCCGAACTTGTTTATCTTCACTCGCTTACTTGTGTTGTCTTTAGCATTGGCTTTATTTCTTATTGCAGTTGTAGCCATGCCAGCCGGTTTCTTACAGTACTTTGGATGTGAATTAAGATGATGTTCAAATCTAAAATTAAATGGGCTGCACTTGGAGTACTGGTTTTGTCCTTTCTGTCTTTACTGGTGCACTTATTTCTAGCCAATTCAACCACCGATTTAGGATACTACAGTGCTGTAACAAATTTTAATGAAGATATAAATATAGGTGTCGGGGGAACGCTGGTAATGCTTGCTAAGTTGCTATTACTTCTTTATGTTTTTCTAACTTTTAATACACAAAAAAGGCATGCATGCTTATATACATATATGTACACAGATTATATGATACATTTCCTATCCTAATTGGTACAGCCTGCTATATCTAAAAAGTTGTGGAGAAAGGTGGAGTCTTTGGAATCCTTGCAGCCATATGCAAAACCTAGAAGCAGATATCCTGGTAATTTTTGTTGTTTATAACGTTGTTATCATAATATCACGTGTCAATAAAATCATTAGGAATTTACAGAGATTAAAGTTGGACTTGTATCATAAAATCCTTTCTTCCTGTTCGATAAATAGAAAATGGCGGAGGATTCTGACTACCAGACTTTTATCAATTTAAAACTTTCTCGTTATTAGACATCAGTAGAAATGCTTGTAAGGAAAAAAAATAATTGGGGTATGAGTTACTGAAACTTAAGAAAGGCAACATTGGAAATATTTGCAGTAATAAATAAACTAAAAGCTACCTGGGTGTTGCTTTTGATTAGGATCTCTTATCTCCTTTTTTTTTCTAGAGAAAAAGAAGTGGAATTCAAACATCCTGTCCATGCTAAGCTTTTCAGTAGTGGTGCTTAAGCTCAACTTGTCCTTTCCTAAGCCTTTACTACATTGTATTTTGCAGCTCCAACTGAGAGGAACAATGGCTTCATATATGCCAAAATTTTTGGTGGATTTGAGAATATTAGAACATCGGTATGTTGAATTTTCATCTTTTGAAGTGTTCCTCAGCATTTTCATAGTATATTTTATTGAAATTTCTAATAAATGAATTTGCCAATTTGCTAGATTTGTGATCTTATTACCATATCCAGGCTTCTGAATGCTACTCTTGTCATCCCTGAGATCCAAGAAAGTACTCATTCGAAAGGCATCAGGTAAACTGTGTGTGTTGCCATAATCAAACATCACCAACAGTTTTCTTCCTTCTTGATATACACCAATGTGTGCCTAAATTTTCCTTCTCATCAAATACTTTGCAGTTCCAAGTTCAGGAGTTTTTCATATCTCTACAATGAGGAGCAGTTCATAGCAGCCCTGACAAATGATGTAACCATTGTCAATAGCCTGCCCCCTGCTTTGAAAGCAGCACGGAAACGGAAAGAATACCCAATTTTTAAGCCCAAAAGGTCAGCTTCACTGACTTTCTATACCAGAGAGGTTTTACCAGAACTAAAGAAGGCAAAGGTTGTTGGATTAGTGCTGACTGAAGGAGGCTGCCTACAGGTATCATATGTTCTCACAAAAATTAAACCAGTCATGAAACATAATGTTTCTTTACCTTGTAGTGTTTGACAATGGCTTCTGAGTTTATGACCTTTTCCTTTCCACATAAGGAGAAGGTTTACTCTCTCTATACGCACAGAAGCACACACAACAGACATGTATATATGGACAAATATATAGAACCACCAAAACACTGCATCAGATTTATCTTTCCTAATATATTGTGGAATTTAGTCTTATATGGTCTTGTGGACACTCTAATTAGTATAGGAAAACAAATTTGTGATTGCACTAGAATCGAGTGAAGTTCCTATAATCACAACAAGGTCATCAATCTCTTGTTGTATTTCCTTGAAAATAGTTGTAGAAAGTAACAAGACTTAAGAAGTGTCTCTTTTTCCTCTCCCTCCTCTCTCCTTCCTCTCTATAAGACCTCTCTATCCCCTCTGCTCCCTCTCTATGAGACAAAATATGATGTAAAGATAGACATTTAGTCAACAAGGTTAATGTTGGCAGATCTACCTTTCTGATTTACTGAATCATATAGCTTATAGAGTAGCTGCCCAACCAAAGTCATGGAATAAGAAAGGGATTTTACAGCTTGCAGCCCTTGTAATTATAATTACAACGGACAACAAAAATCTCTTATGGAAGTTTGTTCTAGCTAAGAAGTCCAAAGTTAGGTGAATATATATGTTACAAGTGCTCCCTGTCGCATACAGTATACCAGACAAACAAGCATTCAGGTCTATTCCTTGGAGTGTTGAGTTTGTACGTCACGTGATTTTGTAGATGTAGATCAAACTAATTGTTTTATGAATCACAAATATTTACTTCAGACATGCTTTTCCAGCCACCAGATTGAATAAACTTGTGTGCCTCTAGTGCTTATTAGATGTTAATGAACTTGCTAAGTTACTTTAATCTGTGCTTTGCTGAAGCAAGCCAGGAATGATAACTGGTCTAGCATTTGTTACCTCAGTTTCTTATATGCAAAATGATGTTTCAGGCAATGTCTATATTATTTTCTTTTATTATTATGTTGAAGCTCTAAAGTGTGTTTATTTTCTTTCCAGTCTATCCTACCTCCTAGCTTGGCAGAATATCAGAGGCTTAGATGTCGAGTAGCATTTCATGCCCTTCAGTTCCGGCCAGAAATTATTTCACTTGCTCATTTAATGGTGAAAAGGTTAGAATATCTTCTACGTATGCCCAAATATGTAGATGCAATGTATTTACTTAGTATGATGTTTCTGCGTTACCCTTTTTCTCCCAGGTGTTAAATTGATATTATCTTTCCACCAAAATACTTGAGAACAAAATCATAAATTTGATATGTTTCTCTTGGATTTAACTAATAGAATTCGGAATGATACGGTTTAATGTCACTTTAATCCTTGAATATGCCTAAAACGAGGGAAGGATAATGAAATTTTTTTGAGAACCTGTAGTATAGCAAATCCTGTTTAGGATATCTGTTATTGAATTTAATTGTGAGTTTTGTATGGCTTTCTTTACTTGATTAAAATTTAAAAGTAGCGTACATTGAAGTTTTTGTAATCCTTCAGTCAACTATAATTTGATAAACTTTAATCTATGCTGCTATTATGGGCCTGTATATATATATATATATATATACATATATATATATTGCAGATTACGAGCATCAGGCCAACCTTACCTTGCTTTTCATCCTGGCCTTAAGAGAGATGCATTAGCTTATCATGGTTGTGCCGAGCTTTTCCAGGTATCTCATGAAAATCTTATCTCCTTTGTATTGTTATTAGTGGCTAATACCTTTGTGATAGATAATTGTTAATTTGGGATAAAACAGAGATAGAGAGAAATTCATACAACTTCCAACAATAAATTATAAGTTTTGATATGAGAAAGCAGAGTGATAGAGCTAGCTGGAATAAGAAAAAAGAAGATTGAAAGAAAAATATGGGGTTGGAATAGAAAGGAGAGACAGGGACTTAGATAGAATGGGAAGAGGAGCTGCTGCTATTGAGGAAATGAGGGAAGACCGGCACAGATCAGGTGATTCCTTAGGATTATTCTTTTGCTTTGATCCACCAGAAAACATTCAATAATTAAAGTACAACTGATTCCCGAACTCCCAAACAAATTATCGGGTCAGTTAGAAAAAAAAAGGTCCATTGAAGCGTGCTAAGCCAGCTATTGAGTTTGAATCTTAAGCCCACAAAGCACAGGTCAGATTGAAGGCACTGGGACTGAGAACAAACAACTTTCTCTAGGTGAGCTTTGCTGGGCCTTGGTCTAAGCTCACCTTTAACAACATGTAAAACATAAGCATAAACAGTAAATGTTTTTGAAGGAAATATATCCAGATGCTACTAGTTACTTTGAGGAACATCTGTTGAATCTTGATTTGTAATGAGTTAGCTTGCCCAGATTGCAGATCATGGTTTGGCATGATTTCGAAAGTACTCCCTCCATCTCATTTAGTGTGTCATATGTTGTATGTGACATGGCTTTCAAGGCATTCAAAAAACACATGTAGGAATAATATTTTGTTATATAGATTTTCTAAATTATTATTTAGCTGCTTAAGTACAATTTTAATCAAAGAAAAATGAAAAATATTATATCCACAAGTGTTGTTGGCTTATCTTCAAGTTCATGCCAGAAATATAGTTTTGAACCATGACAATACTCAAACTCAAGCGTAGGAGAGCTTTATTGTACAAGTTGTTCTATTGTACTAATGATGTTTCCAAAGTGGGCCAGGCAATTCACTTGACTTCTATGTTTGATTACATTTCAAGGACCTATGCTATACTATTTTGCTGTTGGATACTTGCATATTTGACTGTGTTCTATACTTTTTTTTAGGATGTTCACTCTGAGCTTATACAATACCGAAGGGCACAAATGATTAAACACGGGATCATCAATGATGAACTTAGTGCTGATTCACATATTCGAAAAGGAAATGGCTCATGTCCTCTCATGCCGGAAGAGGTATGGAGTCCGTATTTTTCAATTTTATATATATCTAGATTACTTCTAGTGTATGTACATTGCTCATAGAAGGATGTAAAATTGCGTTTTTTGATAATTTCTTAACTATACATCAATGTGAAAGTCGCCCTGTTGTACATCTCAGTATGTTCAATATCTGAGAGCACTTTCTGCAAATCAAGCTTACAAATTCCACCTCTGATTATACACATCGAAGTGTTACAATTTACAAAATACCTCTATTTCCTTTCTTTCAATTGTTGCTTTATGTTCCAGATCCTTACTGTTGCTTAACACTATGATACTGCAATATTGTCCAATTTCATGCATTTTTATCTTTTTGTGTTACCAGAATTTGTAATTGATAATGCACTATTTGACTATGGTATGTCTATCCAGATTCCATTGAACCTCCCCCTACTTACTGATGTATACCGTGTATAATATGTAATTATGTTTTTAAGTAATATTATTTGCAGGTATGTTGTGTAACCAGAAATTCATGACATAATGCTAAACTACAAGTCTTTATAAAAAATTAAAAAAGGGGAAAAAAAATCAAATTCCTGTTTTTGTGCAGAATGAATGATACTCACTTTGTTCCAAATAAACATTTCCCTTTAAAAATTCACGAACTTTAAGGATATAATTTTGTTCCATGTTGACCCTAAAATTATTTGGTGTTTAGCTTAGCAAGTGATGACTTGATAATGAAATTGTGATGGTAAATTTGAGGACGTTGTGTCATTTTTTACTACAATAAATTGAAGTGAGACTCTTTTTTTGGGACAAAATTTAGCAAATGAGGCTCTTTTTGTGGAACGAAAGAAGTATTTAGGAATTTTTTTTCTCCTATTTCTGTGTGTTTTTTTTAAAATAAATAAATATATCTAGTAGCTAATTAAAAGCTGTTTCCTCCCTCTTTTTAAGTTACCTTCTACTTTTGTGGATAAATTGATAATTGTTACAGGACTTGCACCAAGAACAATTTACGACATAGATTAAGATTTTAAGAGTAAAGGTTCCCTACCCTAACACCCCGAATTTTCTTTCTCTCTAGTATGTTTGTGCTTTTCATGTTGCAAGTGTTCTTCACACTTCCTTTTGATTCTTTTTGATTCTTATTCTTTTTACTACTTTCAATATCAACACTAGTTGTTATACAATGGTTGTAGGTGCACTCTGTAATTTCTTTTCGGTTTTAGCTCTAAGACTCGTTTATAACTCGATTGTGATGAATTTGATTTTCGGAACGGTCATTATACTATTTTTGATCCTCTGATTTTCTCCTATACAGTTGACTATACCTACTCTAGTTTAATCGATTATAGAATTGTAATAAATAACGATATATGATATAGCAAGTGAAGTCACGAGTATGTCAGTTAAGTGGTATTTTGGACATAATTTATTGCATATATCTTTTCTTTATTTCAGCATAAGAGGTAACATTGCATCCTCGGTAAAGTTAATATGCTTATAAATTTTGTAGGTAGGAATTCTCCTTCGAGCTATGGGTTATCCTCCTAAAACGAGAATATACTTGGCAGGCTCTGAAATATTTGGCGGCCAACGTGTCCTAATCCCTTTACGTGCCATGTATACCAACTTAGTGGATCGCACGTCTCTATGTAGCAAGCAAGAAATAATCAATTTAATTGGCCCAGAAACCCCACTACCAGTGGATCCTTTCCGGCCCCCTCCTGCAAAAAGCACAAAGCAACTGAAAAATGAATGGGATAAGGCTGGTCCTCGCCCCCGGCCTCTTCCTCCACCTCCTGGGCGACCAATTTATCAACATGAAAAAGAAGGATGGTATGGTTGGGTTACTGAGAGGGATACAGAGCCAGACCCTTCACCCATTGATTTAAGGATTCAAGCACACCGGTTGCTATGGGATGCTCTTGATTATGTTGTTTCCGTGGAAGCAGATGCATTCTTTCCAGGTTTTGACAATGATGGTAGTGGATGGCCAGACTTTTCGAGCCTTGTTATGGGACACAGGCTTTATGATATGGCTTCTTCCAGAACATATCGACCTGACAGGTGAAGGAAATGACTTGATGTATTTAGATACCCGGTTTGGATACGAGTTTCTTTTGAAAGACTTCTAACATTTTTGCTAGGAATTTACCTGTCTATATGTTGAAATTACCTTGCTTCGATGTATTTCCACCATACTATTTGTTTTTTTAGAACTCCAATTTCAGTGCTTCTTAACTTGACAAGGTGCGGATTCTCTGGTTGTTTTCAAGTGAAGTTTCATTTGTTTATTTATTTATTTACGTTTTATTTTTACATTCTTATCCAATATATAATTAAATGGAGAACATGATATTCGCACAATTTGCTATTATTTATGAACACATGATGCTCACGTCTTAATTTTGAGTATTTTGGTCGTACACTTCTAGTTACTAATATTTGCTTCTTAAATTGTGGTCAGGAAATTTCTTGCAGAGCTTTTCAATAATACCAGGAACAACATTTATGATCAAAAGCGCAATTGGACTCTCTTAGTGCGGAAGCATCTTAACAGTAGCCTGAGTGAGGAGGGCCTTGTGAAAGAATATCATCAATCAAAACCGTTGTCATTCCTTTCTCATCCAATTCCAGAATGCTCTTGTAAAACCACCACCAAGACATCAGAGGTTCAGGCTGATTCAGGGAAGGCTAGAAATTCTCAGATTTTGAACAAAGGCGAAGATGAGTGCCCGAGATGGATGGAGCGTACTGTGACGACAATGAATACACAGGAAAGTAGTGCTAATGAGGATGAATCAGAAGAAGATGAGATGCTTTACTCAGATGACCAAAACACTACAACTGATTCGACGCCTTCCTTGGAGCAGGATGAGGAAATGGACCCTAACGATTAGCGGAATCACTTTTTAAACGTTGCCAGATTCTTCATATTTTTTCCTCAAGTCTAATGATGAACTAAGGTAAAAGATTATTTCAAAGATGTTCATTGCAGAGGTGGCGTAGAAGGAACCATTTCAATTCTTTGTAGGGACGGACCCTGAGATTTTATAACTCGTCAAGCTCTTTGAATAACGTTGGGCAGATCTATACAACTGGGCTGCTGGCTCTCTCTCTCTCTCTCTCTCACGAGATAAAGAATTTTTTGATAAAAATGCACTAGCAAAATTTTACATTTTTTTTAATTCCCTTTTCACTTGCCTATGGTATACCCCACGTTACTTGTATAATTTTTTTTCTAGGTTTCTTAGTCGAAAACCCGAAATTGTACTTTAGACATCTACGTTATACCAATTTAAATGAGGACTACAGTTTTTCTTTTAGCATCTCTTGTTTAATGCTCTATTTACCTTTGAAGTGTAGTGTGTTTTACTTCTTGGTGCTAAGGGGTTATGTTTGCACACGCATGGCATGAATGTGCATTATTGTCATCTACTTCATTCCACAATGGTTCTATATCTTTTTGTTATAGTATGGAGACTGTAGGGGCGGATAGGCAGTTGTTTCTGTTGAATTTTTTTTTATCGGTACAAGGACTCAAATATGTAAATTAATAAACTCAATTGGGACAGATTAATAGAAAAGTTAAATTTAGAAAGGATAAAAAAAAATTTATAAACTAATTCTAAATACAAGGTTTGGTGAAATCTTTGAAATATACACGGTATTTTATAAAAATATTATAATTAGTGTAAATTTTCTTTATTTAACTTTAATAAAAAAATTAGTTAAAATTTGTCCATGCTGAAAAAAATTCCTCGATCAAGAGAGAGTTTGGAAGTTGGAAACTTGTGTTCATATATGTAGCTCAGAGTTTAATTACTAGAGTTTGTGTTATTTTTTTGTTGTGGGACTTTCTTTTTCTTTTAACCTTCAATTTTATTTCTTCCTTATTTTGAGTTTGTATTCTCACGTAATATTTATTAATGTTATACTGTCGAGATTAAATGTATTATGCATTGTATTTGTACTGATATCCCTCTAAAGTGAGGCGGTCAAAGAAAAAATTATTGGGCTAATTGAACATGAAACATTGTTTTCAACTGTCTTCAATCTTTCTTTTGGGTTACATAACTACTTTTTTTGTCTTCCAAAGTTGCACATTTATTAACTAGTAGTCACTTTTCAATTGGGCTAACTAGTGTCATTTTTCTTTGGATTTATTTTTTTAAAACTGTAAAATGAGCAAACAATTCTGACTCGATTTATACTCGCTCGATTAAAAGTTCTATTCGAGCTTAACTCGAAATATAAATGATTCAAATATGAGCAAATTTTAAAGTTCGATAAATTACTCGAACCTCCTCAAATTACAATTTTCTATTGATAGTCGGATCATATTCGTTTGAAAAGTTCAAATTGCTCAGACTCGATTCGAGATTGTGCTCGACTCAGTAGCTAAACGAGTCTCAATCAAACCTTATTTTATACTCGATAAATTTTGTGAACCAAATCTGAACAGCTCAATACTCAACTCGACTCGATTCATTTACACCCACCAAGTTATACGTGAGGGGAGTATTAAAGTATATATATTGTTCCACATCAAGATATATCTTTATATGCCAGACTTACGCCTGTTTCAGAAATCTAACATGAAATCATTAGGGCATCTAACGATCAAGAAACATAGTTAAAAAGTTTGATATCTTTATATGTTAGACTTGGGTCTGTTTCATAAATTTAACATGTAATGACTTGTGAAGTGAAATTTTTTTATGGAAATCAAGTACATAGGTGAGGGAATTGATTTGCTAGACCTATATAAATCCATCCAATTTTTTATAAACATTTAGGTTCTTAATATTCTGAAGTGAGCTTAACCCAAATTTAGTCCATAGTTTTTATTTTATTTTAATAAATTGTATTTTTTTTCTACCCTCCAAAGAATAACTAACGCACACAAATTATATATTTTAAGTTGTAGTTCATTAGATGACATTCCTCAAACCTCATACAATTTTTAGATATTAAATTTCAAAATATGTATAGTTGCATATAGGGATGATCAAGTAACCAAATTGAAATCAAAACCGTACCAAAAATCGCACGAACCGCACGAACGGTTCCGGAGTATGTGGTGATTTTAGGTGGGTTGAATAACCAAATTTACGGTTCCGATTTGGTTACTAGCCAAAACTGCACGCATAAAACCGAAATCGCACCATGTGTGTATGTATGCATGTATTATCTCTAGTAAAATCTAAAGTTATTTTTTACTTGAATACGTTCAAAGAAAACCCCAGTTTTGCATCGTCATTTTTTCACCAATTGAAAGAAGATGGTTAGAAGTTATAGAGTCAAAAATTAATCATTTGGGTTTTGAAATTTCAGATTTGTTTGATGCGTTACTGGAGGGGCTTATAGCTGAGGGGCCAAATTCGTTGGTTCGAGCACTTGATGCATTGGTTAAGGCCTATGCTATAGTAGTAATAGTCTAATAGATTATTTTTCAAATTAGGTACAATTAGGATTATATTATATAAGTTCCTCCCTGCAATATATAAGATAAAATTTTATTCTATCTCTAGTATATACTTTTATTTTTGGAGAACTAGATAAACCTTCTTACTTATTAGCGAATACATAATCTCCGTTGTTTTATATAGCATATGTTTTAGTTTTAAAGCATCATTCCTTTATTATAAACTAAAACTATTTTATGTGTCTCATTGTTCTATGATTTGATGGTGAATTTGATATGTTTGGCAGAGGAGCTTTGTTTCTATGCTTGATAAAATTCTCATTGCCGACTCTATCACTAAGTTAATTGCTCGATGTGAGCTCTGTGTTAAATTCTATTGAAGGCTTAAACCTTTTTGTTATTTCAATTGATTTTAGATCTGAAATCGCACCAATTAAAATCGCACTGCACAGTTTAAAACCACACCGCACCAATCACAAGCGGTTTCGGGTGCAGTTTTGGATTGGTCAAACCGCACCTAAGCGGTTTCGGTTGCGGTTTGAATTTCAAACCGCACCAAATCGCACCATGCTCACTGTAAGACCCCAACTTTTATAAATAAAGAAGAATTTTCTATAAATATCATTTTTGAATATTATGGAGTTAATTTGATATAATGTTATAGTTGTGGGTAATATTTATAAATTTTACAAAGTACGCAAGTTGTTATATAATATTCGATTGGTCGGGGAATATTCGTTTTAACAGGGAATATTCGTACAACGACACAATCATTGGTGGACCCCACAACAGAATTATTGTCGGATTGAGAAAACGACAAAAATATTTTATTAAAAATAACGGCGAAAATTTTACCATTGTTACTGTTGAACTACTCGGTAGTAAAAGTACAGTAATACGTGTGGTTGCATAGTAGCACACGGTATTGATTATTAATGCTTATGTGAGAAGTCACTCAGTTTGATTCAATTATTGTCAGTTAATAATATGAATTATTTAGCGATAATGACGTTTTGTTTTATTCGTATTATTAACGTAATAAAACAGAAACATCTTTTTATATAAAACAGAATACTTTATTAAAGTTATTCTATAAATAGAATATATTATATTTTATTTAAAAGATTTTTCTTTAAATATGGACCGTCAGATTAAAGTAATCAATCTGGACCGTTCATGGATTAGTTACTATGCATTCTATTTTTCTATAAATAGCAGCTCATTCCTTCATTATTTCTTACGAATTCACTGAACTCTAGAGAGAGAAACTATAGAGAGAGAGAGAAGAAGAGTATTCTGATACTTAACTACTTCCTTATTTCAGCTCGTCTTCAAAACGGTAGGGAATATTATTTCTTTTATATTCATGAAGAGAACTTCTGTTATTCCATTCTTTATTATTCTGTTGGAATAACCTGTATACGTGGTCTACCCTATACTTGGTGACATTCTTCTATTATTCTGTTGGAACATCCTGTCTGTGTGTTTTACACCAGACCTGGTTCCGTTTTTATTATTATTCTGTTGGAACATCCTGTCTGTGTGTTTTACACCGGACCTGGTTCCGTCTTGTTATTATTCTGTTGGAACATCCTGTCTGTGTGTTTTACACCGGACCTGGTTCCATTATTTATTATTCTGTCGGAATATCCTGTCTGTGCGTTTACGCCGGACCTGGTTCCATTATTTATTATTCTGTCGGAATATCCTGTCTGTGCGTTTACGCCGGACCTGGTTCCATTATTTATTATTCTGTTGGAATAACCTGTCTGTGCGGTCTATCGCATGCATGGTGATTTCTTTTGTTATTCCATTCTTTATTGTACTCAGTTGGTTAAGTTTTGACTTCTATACTCCATGAAATTTGTGGAATATCCTTGATAATTGCGGTTTATCCAGTATCTTTTTATGAAAATATTCTTCTAAGTATTCTTGAATTTTACTCCACAAAGCAATATCATGTTGACAATTTGGACGTTGTTAATTCTTGGATAAATTAATTCTTGAACTTGTTTTATTGAATTCTTATATCATTGTCATCATCCTCATGTTTATAAAATGTTGAAAGTCATCTGTGGCCTGTAGTGCATAGATGGACTTGGTGTGATTATGACCAGGGATTATTCGGTATAATCATGACCGTAATGTTACAAATGATGTGATAAAAGTCCTTATTGGCCTGTAGTGCATTGATGGACAGTTGTTGGCATGATCATGACCATTAATGAATATACGAATATCCTTGGCCGTAGTGCAGGGGTGATTCGATGATGTGAATTATTTTATTAAGCTGAGTCTCAGCGATCACAGTGTTAGAAAATCTTTTAAATCATAAAAGATAGTAGAGTTTATTTTCTACTTGACTCTTTTAATGGATTGCTTGTTCCGCTGCAGTTAAACTTGATGTTTATTATATTTTATCAGTTTAACATTGTTGAAGGCTAATGATAATTTATTCTGCATTATCTTAGTCATGATATTTCTTACTGGGCTAGTTGAGCTCACCCTTTCTTTCACTGTTCTCTTCAGGAAATGAGAACGTAGCTGGGGCAAGTCGGGGAACGGAGTGATGGTCCGAATGATAGTATTAGTTAGTAGTCCTCACTATTCTATGTAATGGTGTGTTAATAAATGTAATGAGGACTCCTTTTGAGTATGAATACTCTCTAGAAGATAATATTTGTATTCAAACTCACAGTTTATGTTTTGTCGTATTGTACACGACAGTTGTATTAGTAAGTTGTATTTGTATTCTGTACTATGTATCTGACGACCCAAGATGGGTGATGTATACCTAATTTTGGGGGCGTCACAGTTGGTATCAGAGCTTAGAGATATGATCCCTGGCTAAGATGTGAGAATAGAACTAGGAGGGGAGAGACGGGGAATTCCTTCGCTAGTATGACCTACCTAAGTTTATTTGCATGGTATTTAATTGGTCGGTCATAATATAAGGATAATATATGACATATCAATTAACTTTTATTTTGTGGCAGTATCTGAAAATGGCATCTGAGAATGTTGAGAATAGCAATGGAGCACAGACGATTATTGATTCACCACATATCAATAATCAGGATAATGTTCATCAGGAAGGTGACAATCCTCATGCAAACAACAACACTGACCAGATGATGAATGATGGAATATTCAGAGGTTTTATGCAATTCATGCAACAACATGTGAAAGCGGCTCCTGTCCACAACGTAGGTGGAAATACTGGAAACTCTCAGGCGGTCACCGCTAAACAGTTTAAGGAGCTGGGACCACCGGAGTTTAAGGGAGAACCCAAACCACTTGTAGCTGAAATATGGATAAAGCAGATCACCAAGATATTTGATGTCTTGGGTTGCTCCGAGGAGCAAAAGGTTCCCTTTGCCGCCTTTATGTTGCGAGGAGAGGCAGATTACTGGTGGGAATCGATAAAGCGTACTCAACCTGCCGCACTGAAGATGTCTTGGGAGAAGTTCCAAGAGCTGTTTAACGACAAATACTTTCCCGAGAGTATTCGTCACATGAAGGAGGTGGAGTTCATCAAATTGGAGCAGAATAATATGACCGTGTCGCAGTACGAGGCAAAATTTGCGGAGTTATCCCGGTTTGCGTCCCACCTGGTGGATAATGAAGAAAGAATGACGCGGATGTTTTTAAGAGGTTTGAAGCCGGAGATACGTCAACATCTTGTTTCTCATAAACTGTGTTTGTATTCAGATGTTGTAAATAGGGCTCAGTTGGTGGAGCGCGATAACGAGACAACGCAACCAAAAGAGAGCAGCCGGCAAAATGATAATACCAGTGAGAGCAGTCATCGAAGCGGTGACAACAAGCGTGGAGGGAATCAACAGGCCAGAAATGGTAACCACTTCGGTGGTAATCAGGGCCAAAACAATAAGAATGGGCATTTCAAGAAGAGGAGATTCAACAATGATGGAAAGACGTCAGCACCAGCACCTGTCGTTAAGGAAGGAGAACGACCACCTATCATATGTTTCAAATGCGGAGGGGAGGGGCACATCAGTCCAAACTGCGCGATGCCGTCCAAAGCATGTTATAATTGTGGAAGAGAAGGTCATTTAGCCCGATTTTGTCGTTTACCGAAGACAAATTCAGCTAGGATGGAGGCACCAAAGGCCGTCCCAGAAAAGTCAAAACCGGTTGTGCAAGGGAGAGCGTTTGTTGTGACCTCCCAGAAAGCAAGGAACCCGAATGAGGTCATCACGGGTAAGCTTATCATAAACTCTAACGAAGTCTATACTTTATTTGATACCGGTTCTACCCATTCTTTTATTTCTCCTACTTGCGCTCATCGATTAAATTTGATTCCGGAGAAATTAGACTTTGACTTAGCAGTTGAAACTCCATTGGGAGAAACCTTCATTACATCCACGGTTTATAAGTCTTGTTTGGTTCAAGTTGGTACCCACACATTACCTGTCGATCTTATTTCATTAAAAATACTTGCATTTGACGTGATTCTAGGGATTGATTGGTTAACTACTCATCATGCAAAAATTGATTATTTTCGTAAGGTTGTTAGCTTTCATATTCCTAATCGACCTATTATGCGAATTCAAGCAACCAAACCATTAAAATCAATCGCTGTCATCTCAAGCCATAAAGCTATTCGTTTATTGAAAAACGGATGTCAAGCTTTCTTAGCTCATGTCACAGATCTAAACAAAAATACGTCAGCTTTGAATGATATTTCTGTTGTTAATAAATTTCCTGACGTATTTCCCGAAGAACTTCCTGGCCTACCCCCAGAGCGTGAAATTGAATTTTGTATCGACCTTGAACCCGGTACAAAACCCATTTCCAAAGCCCCATATCGAATGGCTCCTATTGAACTTCAGGAGTTAAAGACCCAACTGCAGGAATTGTTAGACATTGGTTTTATTCGTCCTAGTACTTCTCCTTGGGGTGCTCCTGTTCTGTTCGTGAAGAAGAAAGATGGGAGTATGCGACTTTGTATTGATTATCGGGAGTTGAATCATGTCACCATCAAAAATAGGTACCCATTGCCACGTATTGATGACCTGTTTGACCAGTTGCAAGGAGCACAATTCTTTTCAAAGATCGATCTTCGTTCTGGATATCATCAGCTGAAGGTTAGAACTGAGGATATTCCAAAGACTGCCTTCAGAACTCGGTATGGGCATTATGAATTCTTAGTTATGTCTTTTGGATTGACTAATGCTCCTGCTGCCTTCATGGATATGATGAACAGGGTATTCAAGGAATATTTGGATCACTTTGTGGTCGTCTTTATCGATGACATCCTTGTTTATTCCAAAAGCCGTGAAGATCATGAGCAACACTTGAGGCTGGTACTCCAAAAGCTTCGTGAATACAAACTTTATGCCAAGTTGAAGAAATGCGAGTTCTGGCTGGAAGAGGTAGCATTCCTTGGGCACGTAGTATCAAGTCGTGGAATATCTGTTGACCCGGCAAAGATTGAAGCTATTCAAAGCTGGGAGCAACCTAAATCAGTGACCGAAGTACGTAGCTTTCTTGGTTTAGCTGGTTATTATCGGAGATTCGTGGAAGGATTTTCTCGAATCGCTACTCCATTAACTCAGCTGACTCGGAAAGATACAAAGTTCGGTTGGAGCGAAGAATGTGAGCAGAGTTTTCAAGAACTCAAGAGGAGACTCATTTCAGCACCTGTTCTAACAATACCATCTGGCTCGGAGGGATTTGTCATCTACAGTGATGCTTCGAGCAAAGGGTTGGGATGCGTTCTCATGCAACATGGAAAAGTCATAGCCTATGCATCAAGACAACTCAAGGAATATGAGAGGAATTATCCTACTCATGATCTAGAGTTGGCAGCTGTTGTCTTTGCACTTAAAATTTGGAGGCATTACTTGTATGGGGAGAAGGTGGAGATCTTTACGGATCATAAAAGCCTCAAATATTTCTTCACTCAAAAGGAACTCAACATGCGACAACGACGTTGGCTTGAACTGTTGAAAGATTATGATCATACCATTCAATATCATCCTGGAAAAGCGAACGTGGTAGCTGACGCATTGAGTAGAAGATCATATGCAAGTACGAGTGCGATATTGTCAACACAAAGACCCATTTTGTGTGATTTGCAAAGGATGGAGATAGAGTTAAAGACTCCAGGGACCCATGTGATGATGGCGAATATACGAGTAGAACCGACTTTAATCGATAAAGTTAAAGCTGCTCAAGCTACAGACCTGGAGCTGATGCGTATGAGGAAGAAAGTGCAAGAAGGTGCTATGCCGGAAGCAAGAATCGATGAAGAAGGAATACTTCGAGTCAACTCCAGACTTTGTGTTCCTAACAACCCTGATTTAAAGTATGAAATCATGATGGAGGCGCACAACACACCATTTGCAATCCATCCTGGAAGTACCAAAATGTATCATGATCTTCGTCATACATTTTGGTGGAGCAATATGAAGAGAGAGATAGCGTTGTTTATCTCAAGGTGTCTAACTTGTCAACGAGTCAAAGCGGAGCATCAAGTACCAAAAGGTCCATTGCAACCACTTGAAATTCCAGAATGGAAGTGGGAGCACATTACCATGGATTTCGTTACCGGTCTTCCTAGGGTTTCTCAAGGTATTGATGCGATTTGGGTCATTGTTGATAGATTGACCAAGTCTGCTCATTTCTTACCGATACGAGAAACTTATACACTTGAACGTCTTGCTCGTATGTACATAAACGAGATTGTAAGACTGCATGGTATGCCAGTATCCATAGTTTCTGACCGAGACCCAAGATTCACTTCACGATTTTGGGTTAGTTTACAAAAAGCTATGGGCACGGAGTTACGATTTAGTTCAGCATATCATCCTCAGACGGACGGACAATCAGAGAGGACTATTCAAACTCTTGAAGATCTATTAAGACTCTGTGTCTTTGACTTCAAGGGAAGTTGGGACAAGTTCTTACCATTGGTGGAGTTTTCCTACAACAACAGTTATCAAGCAAGTATTGGCATGGCTCCATTCGAAGCATTGTATGGAAGAAAATGTCGTTCTCCAGTATGCTGGGATGAGGTGGGTGAAGCAACGTTGTTGGGACCGGAGTTGGTACGTATGACTACAGAAAAGATTCAAACGATCCGACAACGTATAAAAACCTCACAAGATCGACAAAAGAGTTATGCTGATCTTCATCGAAAGGACGTGGAATTTGATGTAGGAGATCATGTGTTCTTACGTGTTGCTCCATGGAAAGGAGTTACGAGATTTGGAAAGAGAGGAAAGCTCAATCCTCGATTCATCGGTCCATTTTTAATCCTCGATCGAGTAGGAACTGTGGCTTATAGACTCGCTTTACCGCCAAGTATGTCTCGTGTTCATAACGTTTTTCACATATCCATGTTACGCAAATATGTGGAAGACCCGAACCACATTATTGAGTTAGAACCGGACGAAATAGCGGAAGATTTGACGTATGAAGAAGTTCCTGTTCAAATCTTGGATAAGAAGGAACATATTCTACGCTCCAAGGTTATACCTCAAGTCAAAGTTTTGTGGAGAAACCACGATGTTGAGGAAATGACTTGGGAGTTAGAATCTGAAATGAAATCAAGGTATCCTTACCTCTTCGACATACCAGGTACGTACCCTAATTTCGAGGGCGAAATTTCATAAGAAGGGGAGGTTGTAAGACCCCAACTTTTATAAATAAAGATGAATTTTCTATAAATATCATTTTTGAATATTATGGAGTTAATTTGATATAATGTTATAGTTGTGGGTAATATTTATAAATTTTACAAAGTACGCAAGTTGTTATATAATATTCGATTGGTCGGGGAATATTCGTTTTAACAGGGAATATTCGTACAACGACACAATCATTGGTGGACCCCACAACAGAATTATTGTCGGATTGAGAAAACGACAAAAATATTTTATTAAAAATAACGGCGGAAATTTTACCATTGTTACTGTTGAACTACTCGGTAGTAAAAGTACAGTAATACGTGTGGTTGCATAGTAGCACACGGTATTGATTATTAATGCTTATGTGAGAAGTCACTCAGTTTGATTCAATTATTGTCAGTTAATAATATGAATTATTTAGCGATAATGACGTTTTGTTTTATTCGTATTATTAACGTAATAAAACAGAAACATCTTTTTATATAAAACAAAATACTTTATTAAAGTTATTCTATAAATAGAATATATTATATTTTATTTAAAAGATTTTTCTTTAAATATGGACCGTCAGATTAAAGTAATCAATCTGGACCGTTCATGGATTAGTTACTATGCATTCTATTTTTCTATAAATAGCAGCTCATTCCTTCATTATTTCTTACGAATTCACTGAACTCTAGAGAGAGAAACTATAGAGAGAGAGAAGAAGAGTATTCTGCTACTTAACTACTTCCTTATTTCAGCTCGTCTTTAAAACGGTAGGGAATATTATTTCTTTTATATTCATGAAGAGAACTTTGTTATTCCATTCTTTATTATTCTGTTGGAATAACCTGTATACGCGGTCTACCCTATACTTGGTGACATTCTTCTATTATTCTGTTGGAACATCCTGTCTGTGTGTTTTACACCGGACCTGGTTCCGTTTTTATTATTATTCTGTTGGAACATCCTGTCTGTGTGTTTTACACCGGACCTGGTTCCGTCTTGTTATTATTCTGTTGGAACATCCTGTCTGTGTGTTTTACACCGGACCTGGTTCCATTATTTATTATTCTGTCGGAATATCCTGTCTGTGCGTTTACGCCGGACCTGGTTCCATTATTTATTATTCTGTCGGAATATCCTGTCTGTGCGTTTACGCCGGACCTGGTTCCATTATTTATTATTCTGTTGGAATAACCTGTCTGTGCGGTCTATCGCATGCATGGTGATTTCTTTTGTTATTCCATTCTTTATTGTACTCAGTTGGTTAAGTTTTGACTTCTATACTCCATGAAATTTGTGGAATATCCTTGATAATTGCGGTTCATCCAGTATCTTTTCATGAAAATATTCTTCTAAGTATTCTTGAATTTTACTCCACAAAGCAGTATCATGTTGACAATTTGGACGTTGTTAATTCTTGGATAAATTAATTCTTGAACTTGTTTTATTGAATTCTTATATCATTGTCATCATCCTCATGTTTATAAAATGTTGAAAGTCATATGTGGCCTGTAGTGCATAGATGGACTTGGTATGATTATGACCAGGGATTATTCGGTATAATCATGACCGTAATGTTACAAATGATGTGGTAAAAGTCCTCATTGGCCCGTAGTGCATTGATGGACAGTTGTTGGCATGATCATGACCATTAATGAATATACGAATATCCTTGGCCGTAGTGCAGGGGTGATTCGATGATGTGAATTATTTTATTAAGCTGAGTCTCAGCGATCACAGTGTTAGAAAATCTTTTAAATCATAAAAGATAGTAGAGTTTATTTTCTACTTGACTCTTTTAATGGATTGCTTGTTCCGCTGCAGTTAAACTTGATGTCTATTATATTTTATCAGTTTAACATTGTTGAAGGCTAATGATAATTTATTCTGCATTATCTTAGTCATAATATTTCTTACTGGGCTAGTTGAGCTCACCCTTTCTTTCACTGTTCTCTTCAGGAAATGAGAACGTAGCTGGGGCAAGTCGGGGAACGGAGTGATGGTCCGAATGATAGTATTAGTTAGTAGTCCTCACTATTCTATGTAATGGTGTGTTAATAAATGTAATGAGAACTCCTTTTGAGTATGAATACTCTCTAGAAGATAATATTTGTATTCAAACTCACAGTTTATGTTTTGTCGTATTGTACACGACAGTTGTATTAGTAAGTTGTATTTGTATTTTGTACTATGTATCTGACGACCCAAGATGGGTGATGTATACCTAATTTTGGGGGCGTCACACTCACCCCTAGTTGCATACCCAGTTAATATTATACAATTACCAAATTGCAATTTTCCATATAAAGTATGCACATTTCAATGACTTAAATTTAAAAATTAAAATATGTGTAATAGAATTTTCCTACCAGAAAAAAATGTGAGGATAAAGAAAAAAGAAAAAGGGTTGCAGAGCTAATTATAGAGATCTCATCCCAACTATTTTCAAACACTTGGAATTCTTGACATGCAAATTTGATATTCCACTTAAGATTCCAATAGGAAGCTACCCCCCATCCCCCACCCCCACGCCCACCCCACACCCACATCACATCAATAATCTAGTACGTAAAACACGACCCAAATCCCCCTGCCATACGACCGTTGGCATAAACCCCAAGGCCAAACATTCATTCATTTTAAATTTACTTTCTGTTTTTTTTTTCAAAAAAGGTCTCATTTAGTTTAAAATAATAAGTTCATAGTACTTTTTAATAATACTTCATTTATGTTTAATGTAAATTCATTTAATTTTGATTTAATATAATAATTAATATTATAAAGTAATAATAAGTACAAAATTATTATTTTTAAAATTAAAATAAATTCACCTTACATTTTAAATAGAGCTCGTTTTATAAGCCTATTTACATTATTAACGATTATATTAATTAAAATTAAATAAATTCATATTAATTTTAAAATTTATACTTAAAAAATATTATATATATATATATATATATATATATATATATATATATATAGGAAATTAATATTTTCACAAGTAGAAGTGATAGTTCCACAAAATCATTCTCTCCCATAAATACAATAGAACCTCTATAAATTAATATTGTTGGGACTGAATTTTTTTATTAATTTAGAGAGTTATTTTTTAATCGATAAATTAATAATTTATTAATTTAAAGAGTTTTTCTATTCAATGAACATAAATTTAATTATATTAAAATTATTGTATTTTATTGATGTTTATATCATACTATTTTTGATAAAATGTATCATACTTATTAAATTAATGTAATAATAGAATTCATTGTAAGTGATATTAATTATTTTTTTCTCAAATGAGTGTCAAATAACATGATATTAAATATTTTAATGATAAATTTTTAACATAGTCAATCATATAAAATCTATTCAATTAATATTATATTGACATTATTTTAACAAAAATGTTAGGGGACAGTGGATGGCGACTGGACCAATTTTTATTTTTTTGTTATGACTCCCAAAAAATTAATGTGATTTATTAGAACTAAATTTTTTATAAAAAATAATAATTTATGTGTCATTTGAATACATATAAAAAACAGAGTTATACAGTGTGTGTAATCCTGTTTTTTATTTGTATCCAAATAATACCTAAATTATTTTATTTTTTTATAAAAAATCTAATTTCAATAAATCACATTAATTTTTTAGGAGTCGTAACCAAAAAAAATAAAATTCCGACCGTTCACACCTGGCCGGCCCACGTAGAAGGACTGTTATTTTAAAGGAACAATTACATATTCTAATACATTTTTAAAATTAATTACATCAATAGTGCACTCATATAATATTTATAATTTAATGCATTTAATGTTTTTATTTACATTAAAAGTGCATTCTTATCCTTTTAATTTAGTTGAGTATTTTAATAGGTTGCAATTTAACACATTCTCTCTCCTCCATTCATCATCCACACACCCCCGGCCCCCTCCATCTCTTTAATTTTCTCTCCCCCCTCTCCACTTATTACTCATAATGGCCGACATTCACAACAACAACAACTCTGTCTTCTCTTCGTCCAACAAGAAGAGATCATTAACTTCTAATTTCGATGATTCCCTCGTCGTCCCCAAAAAGTAGATGAAACCCTTTTGGGATCTGGACCCCGCAGCCGCTTTAGGCAATGCCCGCCACGAGTTCGGCGAACACGGCGGCGTCAACGTGTCCATCGAGGCATCCGCCACCGCTTCCTCCATCGAACCTTTCTTCTTCATTTATCGTTCTTGTGTTTTCGAATTTTCTCTCTTCTCCAAATTTTGGACGGCCTCCTCCACCACTATCTTTTTACTATTAGTATTTTATTAAGAGGAGAGGAGTAGAATTTATTTAATTATTTATCTAAATAAATTTTACACATGGCTTTCAAACATTAACACCTGTATAGAATTTCAAAGTACACCTGTATAGAATTTTATCAGAATAGGTACATCCACACCTTTAGTTTTTTCAAAGTGCAGTTGGTAGTCAAACATTCATATCAAGGTAACTAATTCAGTGTCATTAAGTTACCAATTTATTTTGAATGTGATACAGTTGGTAGACAAACCTTCATGCAGTTGGTTGCCAAACTTTTAAATCAAGGTAGTCAATTCAGTTTTAATGGGTTACCAATTAATTAAAAAAAATATTATAGATTTTTTTTAATTAATGTAGTTGGTAGCCAAACTTTAATACAAAGGTAACAAATTCAGTTTTATTGGGTTACCAATTAATTATAAAAAATCTATTATATAATTTTTTTTTCATAGTGCAGTTAGTAACCAAACCTTCAGACTAAGGTAACAAATTCAGTTTTATTAAGTTACCAATTTCATTTGAATGTGATGCAGTTTGGTAGCCAACCATTCATACAAAGGTAACCATTTTAATATTTATTAAGTTTTATGGAGTGTAGACCACTGAATGCCCACATATATAGACAAAGTTTAACACTATTATTTAGACCACTGAATGCCCACATATATGTTGCTTTGTATCCTATAATGCAGGGAACCCCGTTTGCAGATATTTGTGAGCTTACTGATGTTCCTGAAGGACTAATAGTGAGGACCATTGTCATACTGCATGAGACATGCCGTGAATTTAGAAACGCTGCTGCAATTATGAGCAACTCTGCGCTCCACAAAAAGATAGTTGTAACGCCCCCAAAATAGGTCCATTCCATCCAACCCATTCTGAGTCACCAAATACATGGTACAGAAAATAACTACAACTTTATTACAACAATTGTCGTATAAAATACAACACATATGCTGTGAGTTTGGATACAAATATATACTAAATGTGACTCATGTCCCAACCGTGGACAGCACCTCACAATGACACCTTACATAAAGGTATAGTCAAAAACTGTTTTAAAAATTAGAATCTTTGGGAAGTGCTCAAGGAAACCTTCTGTAAGACCCCAACTTTTATAAATAAAGATGAATTTTCTATAAATATCATTTTTGAATATTATGGAGTTAATTTGATATAATGTTATAGTTGTGGGTAATATTTATAAATTTTGCAAAGTACGCAAGTTGTTATATAATATTCGATTGGTCGGGAAATATTCGTTTTAACAGGGAATATTCGTACAACGACACAATCATTGGTGGACCCCACAACGGAATTATTGTCAGATTGAGAAAACGACAAAAATATTTTATTAAAAATAACGGCGAAAGTTTTACCATTGTTACTGTTGAACTACTCGGTAGTAAAAGTACAGTAATACGTGTGGTTGCATAGTAGCACACGGTATTAATTATTAATGCTTATGTGAGAAGTCACTCAGTTTGATTTCATTATTGTCAGTTAATAATATGAATTATTTAGCGATAATGACGTTTTGTTTTATTCGTATTATTAACGTAATAAAACAGAAACATCTTTTTATATAAAATAAAATACTTTATTAAAGTTATTCTATAAATAGAATATATTATATTTTATTTAAAAGATTTTTCTTTAAATATGGACCGTCAGATTAAAGTAATCAATCTGGACCGTTCATGGATTAGTTACTATGCATTCTATTTTTCTATAAATAGCAGCTCATTCCTTCATTATTTCTTACGAATTCACTGAACTCTAGAGAGAGAAACTATAGAGAGAAACTATAGAGAGAGAGAAGAAGAGTATTCTGCTACTTAACTACTTCCTTACTTCAGCTCTTCTTTAAAACGGTAAGGGGTGTTATTCTTTCTTATTCATGAAGAGAACTGTTGTTATTCCATTTCTTATTATTCTGTTGGAATAACCTGTATACGCGGTCTACCCTATACTTGGTGACATTCTCCTATTATTCTGTTGGAACATCCTGTCTATGTGTTTTACACCGGACCTGGTTCCGTTTTTATTATTATTCTGTTGGAACATCCTGTCTGTGTGTTTTACACCGGACCTGGTTCCGTTTTTATTATTATTCTGTTGGAACATCCTGTCTGTGTGTTTTACACCGGACCTGGTTTCGTTTTTATTATTATTCTGTTGGAACATCTTGTCTGTGTGTTTTACACCGGATCTGATTCCGTCTTTATTATTATTCTGTCGGAATATCCTGTCTGTGTGTTTTACACCGGACCTGGTTCCATTATTATTATTCTGTCGGAATATCCTGTCTGTGCGTTTACGCCGGACCTGGTTCCATTATTATTATTCTGTTAAGAATAACCTGTCTGTGCGATCTATCGCATGCATGGTGATTTCTTTTGTTATTCCATTCTTTATTATACTCAGTTGGTTAAGTTTTGACTTCTATACTCCATAAAATTTGTGGAATATCCTTGACATTTGCGCTTCATCTAGTATCTATTCATAAAAATATTCTCCTGATCATTCTTGAATTTTACTCCACAAAGTAGTATCATGTTGACAATTTGGACGTTGTTAATTCTTAGATAAATTAATTCTTGAACTTGTTTTATTGAATTCTTATATCATTGTCATCATCCTCATCTTTATATTCTGTTGAAAGTCATCTGTGGCCTGTAGTGCATAGATGGACTTGGTATGATTATGACCAGGGATTATTTGGTGTAATCATGACCGTAATGTTACAAATGATGTGGTAAAAGTCCTCATTGGCCCGTAGTGCATTGATGGACAGTTGTTGGCATGATCATGACCATTAATGAATATACGAATATCCTTGGCCGTAGTGCAGGGGTGATTCGATGATGTGGATTATTTTATTAAGCTGAGTGTCAGCGATCACAGTGTTGGAAAATCTTTTAAATCATAAAAGATAGTAGAGTTTATTTTCTACTTGACTCTTTTAATGGATTGCTTATTCCGCTACAGTTAAACTTGATGTCTATTGTATTTTATCAGTTTAACATTGTTGAAGGCTAATGATAATTTATTCTGCATTATCTTAGTCATAATATTTCTTACTGGGCTAGTTGAGCTCACCCTTTCTTTCACTGTTCTCTTCAGGAAATGAGAACGTAGCTGGGGCAAGTCGGGGAACGGAGTGATGGTCCGAATGATAGTATTAGTTAGTAGTCCTCACTATTCTATGTAATGGTGAGTTAATAAATGTAACGAGGACTCCTTTTGAGTATGAATACTCTCTAGAAGATAATATTTGTATTCAAACTCACAGTTTATGTTTTGTCGTATTGTACACGACAGTTGTATTAGTAAGTTGTATTTATATTCTGTACTATGTATCTGACGACCCAAGATGGGTGATGTATACCTAATTTTGGGGGGTGTCACACCTTCGTACATGGGAGGCCATGCGTCTAGGTTGTGATAGATATCATATGGCCATAGAATTATCCTTAGTTGACCCAATATACCCCAAAGAAAAACGAGAAGATTATTATCATATTCTTCCTAATGGTGAGTCTTCTCTTGACTTATCATTATCTCCACTGTCTCTAATTGAGAATTATACTTCAAACAAACACCAAGATTGTAAGACCCCAAATTTTATGAAATAAAAGTATTCAATTTTTCTATTCAGTAAATGGTTAAATTGATAAAAGTTTAAAGTTATGGGTGAAATATGAATTTTTTTTCAAAATAAGCAAGTGGTTATAAAATAATCATTGTTGTCGGGGAATATTCGTTTGGTCGTGGAATATTCTTTCTGTCGGAGAATATTCGTACGACGGCGCAGCTATTTGTGGGCCCCATAACAAATAACTGTCGGGTGAAGAAAATGACAAATTTGAGTTTTTATAAATAACGGCGTAGTTGTTACCGTTAACACTGTTGGAATACCCGGTGGTTAAAATACAATAATACGCGTTATTGAACAGTAGCACACGGTATTGCATAGTATTTTTGAAATTATTGATTCTTACGTAAGAAGGCACTACTCAATAATTGTTACAGTAATTACTGTTCAATATTTTATTTTATTGATTCAATAATTGCTGCGTTGATATTTTATATTATTATTGTTTCAATAATTGTTGCTGCACAGTATTTTCTATTATCAGATCAATAATTCATATTATTTGAATAATATTATTAGATAGCATTATTGGCAATGTCTAGAAAGTTCTGTCTAAGGAGAGGTTTGGTCATCTAATTGCGCGCTAGTAAGGAGAAATCCTTATTGGAAAGCCCCCTCTTTCCTGAGAACGGCCTGGTTGTCATAAATGCGATTCTGTAATATTATTTGTGAATAATTAATTATTGATTCATATGATAAGGAAATATTTATTTTATGTGGATATAAACGAGGGATATATTTTTGTGGTTAAAAATGAAGGAGTTAATGTTGAGGTTTTTATCCGTATTTTTATCGGAATAGAGGTATTAAAAATCAGGGTTTTTGAGATATTTTGCGGGGGTTATAATTTTTAATCCGACCGTTGGATCGTGGTAATATTTGGATATGTTATACATATATAAGTTGAGTATATGTCCACAAATTTTTAACCGTTAAAAATGAACGTATAATTTATTATGAATTTTACGAGATGACTGGTTCAGAAATTGTTGAATTTTCGGAGTTAATCATTTTGGTAGAAAATTCTAGAATTGGTGGGCCCCACTCTTGGTTGGTGAAGAAATGTGCTGAGATTTTTATTCAAATGTGGTGGGTGGAAATAGTAGTAGGTAAAGCCATCAGGTTGCAGGTTAAGTCTGCTTCGGCGTGCTAACATTTTCCTATAAATAGGGGGCTAAGTTAGAATTGAAAATCACACCAGAAATAAGTTTTTTCTCTTTCTCTCTCTCTAGATTATTGAGTATATTTTGTGAGTATTTAGATACTTGGAGAGTTACTATTCAGTGCAAGTTTCCTTCGGCTTTGCATACCGATCAGAAGTACTGCTCTTTTGAGGTAAAGGATAGTAAGGGATTTTAAGGGTTGTTATGATTTTCAGTTTCGTAATTTTTCTGAACTTCAAAAATTTTGGAAAAATTTGAAATGATTAATTGATGAGTTTTCTTGATTGTGTCCAAAAATGGCGATTTTTGGATGTATAGATTATGAGTTATGAATTTTATGGGAAAAGACTATTTTAAAAGTAACCGCTTATAACTCCTTGTGGTTAACTCCAAAATTGATAAAATTTTTATTGGGAGTACATCTATATAATATCAGTGTACTCTGTGAATTTTGGAATTTTTGGAT
Organism: Panax notoginseng; assembly: GCA_016801055.1. Taxonomy (NCBI): domain Eukaryota; kingdom Viridiplantae; phylum Streptophyta; class Magnoliopsida; order Apiales; family Araliaceae; genus Panax; species Panax notoginseng. Next base: position 58,492,737 of record CM029013.1, on the reverse strand, counting down.
AAAAGTACAATTTATGATAAATGTCTAAATATTCGGTAGTTTTGGCCATATGAAAAATAGTAAATGAATTTTTAAAATTCTGAGAAAAATATATGTTCAATATGGGACTATATTCTGATAAATCCCAGAAAAGAAATATTTTTGAAACTGATTTGGTATTTTTAATGAAAATGGACTAGTTATAAATAATTGAATTAAATATGTTATGTGAAGGAAGAAAATTGGAAAATATAATTTTATGGCAGGAGAATCATATATGAGGTATATGCAGATTTTTGATGAGGGTTTTGATTATTGGTGATAAAATCTTATGAGTTTGGTATTTTAGAATGATTAAATGCATTATTTAGTAAAGTGTAAACAATTTAAATAAATTGTTTATAAGCTTAAGAAATATTATTCTTTCAATATCATTATACCGAAATACTGGTATGAATTTTATTGTAAAATTTCTACCTTTTTGTGTCGGGTTTACTATTTATGAGTTACTATTCACGAGTTACTATTCATGAGTTACTATTCACGAGTTACTATTCACGATAAAAATTGGTTTCTTTTTCTGACCAAATTATAGTTGATTTACGAATATTACTCTTGAGATTAAAACTAGATGTTGATCATATTATTTTTATTATTATATATAACATTTTTATAACCCTAATGATGATATTTCTCTTTGACTTGAGTGTAAAGATGGGTAGATTTTTGGTATGATCATGAGTATGGGTTATCTTTGGTCAGTAGTGCAAAGTTGAATCGTTGATTGGTATGATCATGACCATTGAATTTATAAGTGAATATCTTTAGCTTAAGTGCAAAGGTGAATTGATCAACATGGTTATAATTATTGTTTATATAAATTCTGAAATGATTATATATTTCTTTGAGATATTAATATCTTTGGCCTGTAGTGCAAATATGAAATATTGATGAATATCTTTGGCCTGTAGTGCAAAGATGAAATATTGATGAATATCTTTGGCCTGTAGTGCAAAGATGAATTGTTGATGAATATCTTTGGCCCGTAGTGCAAAGATGACATGTTGTTGAATATCTTTGGCCAGTAGTGCAAAGATAAACAGATGTTGAGATAAACATGACCAACTGGTGATACAAATGAATATATTTGGCCGTAGTGCAAAGATGAAGTTATTAGTATGATTATGAACAGGAAATGTGATTTGGTGTAACCATGATCTTTGATATTTCAGGTAAAGATAGGTGATAAAAATTATCTTCGTCCTGGATGAGAAGAGGAATTTAGAACTACAGTTATGATTATGAGTTATTCATATGATTGTGGACCAGAATTGTTGATTGATGTTACAGGGATAAAACATTATTGATGGATTTTTAACATGGAGAAGATAATAGACTTTATAGTCTATTTGACTCTTCTAATGGATTGCTCGTTCCGCTACAACTATGGTTGAAATTTTTTTTTTATCATCTACTATATGTTCTAAATCTCTGATTTAATTCTGTTGAAGGCTATTGATAACTTATTTATCTTTAGTCATGATATTCTTTACTGGGCTAGTTGAGCTCACCCTTTTGCTTCACAATTTCTTTCAGGTAATAAAAGTTTAGCTGGGTTGAGCTGGGGTAACAAGGGAATAGAACGGTGGTCTCTAGCTGTGGAGTTCTCCCTAAGCAGTATAGAAAAGTTCATTTAGTAGTTATATTTAGTGAATCAAATAGGGTGAGGCGAACCCAACGTTGGAAGGGTATTTTATCACTATCATATAAGATGTCTAATGACATACAACCTCGTGTCATCATAAAACAAGATTGTGCACATCCACTTGTTGAGTATATCTACGAGCACTACCTATATAATCTTGGTATTTGTTTGAAGTATAATTCTCAATTAAAGACAGTGGACATAATGATATGTCAAGAGAAGACTCACCATTGAGAAGAATATGATAGTAATCTTCTCGTTTTTCTTTGGGGTCTATTAGGTCAACTAAAGATAATTCTGTGGATATATGATATCTATCATAACCTGAAAGCATGGTCTCTCATGTACGAAGGTTTCCTTGAGCACTTTCCAAAGATTCTAATTTCTAAAATAGTTTTTGACTATACATTTATGTAAGGTGTCATTGTGAGGTGTTGTCCACGGTTGGGACATGAGTCACATTTGGTATATATTTGTATCCAAACTCATAATATATGTGTTGTTGTATTTTGCACGACAATTATTGTAATAAAGTTGTAGTTATTTTCTGTACCATGTATTTGGCGACTCAGAATAGGTTGAATGGAATGGACCTATTTTGGGGACGTTACAAAGATTATATAGGTAATGCTCGTAAATATACTCAGCAAGTGGATGAGCACAATCCTGTCTTATGATGACACGAGGTTGTATTGCATTAGACATCTTGTATGGTAGTGGCAAAACACCCTTTCAACGTTGGGTTCGCCTCACCCTATTGGATTCACCAAATATAACTACTAAATGAACCTTTCTATACTACTTAGGCAGAACTCCACAGCTAGAGACCACCGTTCTATTCCCTTGTTACCCCCGCTCGACCCAGCTACACTCTTATTACCTGAAAAGGAATTGTGAAGTAAAAGGGTGAGCATAACTAGCCCAGTAAAGAATATCATGACAAAAGATAATTAAATTATCAATAGCCTTCATCAGTAATAAATCAGAGATTTAGAACATATGGTAGATGATAAAACTTCTCAACCATAGTTGCAGCGGAACAAGCAATCCATTAGAAGAGTCAAATAGACTATAAAGTCTATTATCTTCTCCACGTTAAAAGTCCACCAACAATGTTTTATCCCTGTAACATCAATAAATAATTCATGTCCACAATCACGTGTATAACTCATAATCGTAATTGTAGTTCTAAATTTCTTTTCTCATCCAGGACAAAGATAATTTTCATCACCTGAAACATCAAACATCATGGTTATACCAAATCACAGTTCATGTTCATAATCATACTAATAAATTCATCTCTGCACTACGGCCCAAAGATATTCATCAACAAGTCATCTTTGCACTACATGCCAAAGATATTCAACAACAGGTCATCTTTGCATTACGAGCCAAAGATATTCATCAACAACTCATCTTTGCACTACAGGCCAAAGATATTCAACAACAAGTCATCTTTGCATTACGAGCCAAAGATATTCATCAATAATTCATCTTTGCACTACGGGCCAAAGATATTCATCAATAATTTATCTTTGCACTACAGGCCAAAGACATTCCTCAACAGTTCATATTTGCACTACAGGCCAAATATATTCATATCTCAAAGAAATATATAATCATTTTAGAACTTATATAAACAATAATTATAACCATGTTAATCAATTCACCTTTGTACTTAAGCTAAATATATTCAATTATAAATTCAATGGTCATGATCATACCAGTCACAATTCAACTTTTTCACTACTGGCCAAAGTGTTGGGGTTTCGATACAGAAATGCACAGCGAAAATTAAAATTTAAAGCAATTTCGAAACCCTAAAACAGGATTCATGCGAAAAATAATTAATTCAGTGGTAAGAAATTATACCGATTGTAAAAGCTAGAATCGATGCGGTCGAATCTCCAACGCAATTCAAACGGACTGCGTCTCTACGGTATCCACACGAACGCTCCACACGAATCGTCCTACGATCTGCAGAAGAAGAAAACGCGGTACTAGCCACCAAGGATGAGGATTTTCTGAACTGTTTTCTCTAGTCTCTCTCTAAGAGCGGCTAGGATTTTTTTGTTTTGACGTAAAACCTAAAGTGACTGATATATATCATATATATAGCAATTAGGAGGAATTAATCAAAACTTAATGTTATTAAAATCCGAATTTATATATATCTTAATTAAGTCTTACTTAATTAATATACCTATATATAAAGTATCCTATTAATTTAAATTCGTAATTTAAAATTCTATCAATCATATTGACATATTTAAATCTTTACAATTTAAATTAATTTTCTTTTAATTACGTTCTTTGTGTATGACCCTATAGGTTATTATTACGTTGGCAATAACTTTAAAATCATATTATAAAGTTATAAACGGTGAGCGGCATCTAGTAATGCATCACTGCTACCAAAGTAATAATAAGATCGATGATTCGATACAACCTTTTTCGTGACCAATGTTTCAATATAATTTAATCCTTTTAACCTTAATATCCTAGATTAAACTCGAGTCATTGAATGTGTCATACTCTTCATAATTTAATCTGAATTTTCTTGATCAATGAGTAGACTATATGAAATAAATCACTATTTGAGCATGGTCATGCATTTCATAGTCATACTCAATCAAGAGGCCTATGGATATCACCCATAAAATATAAGATGGTTAAATTCCATCTAGATCACTCATATTTCTCACACGATTCACAATGAACCCAATAATCACCTTTATAGTTCACCCTATTAAAGGTGACATTTGATGATATCAAAGTACATAAATTCTCGTGTAGTAATATAGCGGTTTCAGGTCGGAGGACCATTACATCATTGTCACTATGAGAATTGCTAATGACACTTCGCATAATGCTCCATATAGAATTCTCATGGTGGGTCTGTCCAGTACATCGTTCTCTAACATGTACCTATGCATTGACTTAATATCTCATATATTTATGACCAATGAGATTTGGTCATCAGTCAATCCAGATACTAGTCTCAATGCATCATTGTTGTCCCATCAATAATGATACTCGACTAGGGACATTTAAGAATAATGATACTAATTGTAATTATATAATCTCATGTTCAAGTCACATACTTGAAATTATATAATTTGTATCATTATGCTAAATAATTTTATTATGTTAACAATTATATTACGCAGTAAATGAAATCATAATAAAATTATTTATTTATTCAATCAAATATAATATCAAAATGTTAAGTAATTATATCAAATAATTGGCCTCTAGGGCATAAACTCTAACACAAAGAGAACCCTAGTCATGATCATACCAATAATCTACCCATCTTTACACTCAAGTGAAAGAGAAATTCAACACCAGGGTTATAAAAATGTTATATATGATAATAAAAACAACATGATCAACAACTGCATTTATTTTCAAGAGCAACAATCATAAATCAACGATAATTTGGTCAAAAAAAAACAATTTTTGTCATGAATAGTAACTCGTGAATAGTAACTCATGAATAGTAACTCGTGAATAGTACTTCGTATTCGTACATGGTACCGTATACGTAAATAATGTCATATACGTAAATAGTGTCATATACATGAATAGTGATGTATATGTGAATAGTGTCGTATACGTGAATAGTAATCACGACTCAAAGAGGTAAAAATTATACAATAAAATCCATACCAATATTTCAGTATAATGATATTTAAAGAATAACATCATTATGAAGAATATAACATCCCTTAATATCACTTACTATCCCTTACCTCAAAAGAGCAGCACTTCTGATTGGATATCAGATATAACGCTGAAGAAAACTTGCACTGATGAATATCAACTCATCAAGTATCAAAATACTCACAAAATACATTAAATAATCTAGAGAGAAAAAGAGAGAAAACTTATGAATTCTGGTGTGATTTTCAATTCTAACTTAGCCCTCTATTTATAGGAAAATGTTAGCACGCCGAAGCAGACTTGACCTGCAACCTGATGGCTTTACCTGCTACTAATTCACCCACCAAAAATTAGCCATCTTCCCCAACAACCAAAAGTGAGGCCCACCCATTTCTAGAATTTTCCACCAAAATTATTTATAAACTTAATTTCCGAATCAGCCACCTCTTAAAATTCATAACAAATCATTCGTTCATTTTTTCAAAATTTTGTGAACATATACTCAACTTATATATGTATAACGTATCCAAAAATTACGACGATCCAACGGTCGGATCAAAAATTATAACTCACGCAATATATCTCAAGAACACTGATTATCGGATTATAAATCCTTCGAACCAGTTTCATTCGAAAATTCACCATGAAATATCCACAAAGAATTTTTTGGGTGATTCTAAATTCTACGGTTAGCTTACTTTCAGGGCTTTCTTTTGATAAATGGCTCATCTCCTAACTCATTATACACAAAGAGTTATGAATTTTACAAAATCAAGTAATAAACTAATTTTTCTGAAAATTCCATATTTTGTTCTCTATTTCGATAAAATACTGATAAAACACCTCATCATTAATTCCTTCATTTATAACCACATAAATAAATTTATCATTTATATCCACATCAAATAAATATTTTCTTATCATATAAATCAATAATTAATTATTCATAAATAATATTACAGAATCACAATTATGACAACCAGACAGTTCCCAAAAAAGAGGGGGCTTTCCGATAAGGATTTCTCCTTACTGACGCGCAATTAGATGACCAAACCTCTCCTTAGACAGAACTTTCTAGACATTGTCAATAATGCTATCTAATAATATTATTCTAAATAATATGAATTATTGATCTGATAATGGAGATGATGTGCAGTGACAATTATTGAGCAACAATAATATAAAATATCAACGCAGCAATTATTGAATCAATAAAATAAAATATTGAACAGTAATTACTGGAACAATTATTGAGTAGTGCCTTCTTACGTAAGGATCAATAATTCAAAAATATTGTGCAATCCGTGTGCTACTGTGCAACCACGCGTATTACTGTATTTTAACCACCGGGTATTCTAACAGTGTTAACGGTAACAACTACGCCATTATTTATAAAAACTCAATTTTTGTCATTATCTTCATCCGACAGTTATTCTGTTATGGGGCCCACAAATGACTGCGCCGTCGTACGGATATTCCCGACAAAAAGAATATTCCACGACCAAACGAATATTTCCCGAAAACAATGAATATTTTATAGCCACTTACGTATTTTATAAAATTTGTATATTTCACCCATAACTTTAAACTTTTATCAATTTAACCATTTACCGAATAATAATTATAAGAAAAATTGAATAATTTTATTTCATAAAATTCGGGGTCTTACAATAGTGGTTAAATTCAGTTTTATTAAGTTACCAATTTGAATTTGAATTTGAATTATTAATTATGACAGTTATTTGTCCTTGATTTTAGGTTTCCTTATTAATGTGAATTGTACTATTTTAGTAATATGGGTCCTAATTACACTTTTTTTATAATTATTTGGTTGATACACTTTTCTTATAATTACTTTCTATTTATTATATACTTATGTAAAGAACCCTTTTAAATATAATAAAATTAACACCCCAACATCACCCAAAAAAAATATCAAATGACATCGTACTCGGTATTTAATGATAAACTAAAAATAATTTAGGGGGGTGTATTCAATTAAGATTTTTAAAGACTTTTTTTAAATAACAGACTTTTATAGAATTTGTGAGATTTTAATGACTTTCACAGATTTTAAAGAATTTTTTAAAATGACTTTTATAGACTTTATGAAATAAGTAACAGATTTTTATAAACTTTTTATTAAGACTGTGATAGACTTTTGTATACTTCTAATATATCTTGTAACTTATATTAATTGTTAATTAGCCCATGTGTACAACCTCTCCCTCTTTTTTCATGAGCTAGAGTAAATCTCATTATATTATTGTGGCATTAGATTTTATATATGTTGAAAGCGTTCACATTATTCTACTCATTTCATGATACATTTGGATACTCGGATACCAATAAAATTTTAGTAACTACAGACGCAATACAAAAAAATTAAGCTCACTTTTCATTGAACTATATATACTTTATGCATATGTGTACGCTTTTTACTAATAATTGATTACTTTTTATTATTGATTGCTTTACTAATATATATATATATATATATATATATATATATATATATATATATATATATATATATATATATGTTGATTGTGTGATTCTGTCAACCCAATTTTCCATCTTAACTACTGTTAATTTTGTTTAATTGTATAGACCTTTTTTTATGCGCCTAACATATATCAAAGCAGTGCATTTTTTTCTTTTTTATAAGGGAAAGATAACGATTCTTTCAATTTGTCATGCAAGAATACAACCACATATTACATTATTTCACTATGATACATCAAAGACACTTGAAGACGAATATGGAAGATGTCTCAAAAATTAACGGTGATTTCCTTCGTCTAAAAAAAATATACACATACACATCATATATTTTCTATTTTCATATATTATAATACATAATCTTTACAATTGATTTGAGAGTTTTATGATTTTATCTCACCTTTGTTGAACAAATCTCTTTGCTGTTTCTATTGGAAGCTTTCGAACGGCTGTTTTTTTCCTCACCAATTCAGATTAGGTCTAGTTATTTGTTTACTTATTAATATATCTTGTTAATTCTCTTATAATAAAATTATAATAAATTCAATTATTTTTATGGCCTAAATTTGACCAAATTATTTATCTATCACATATTAATATTTTTTAGCCCATATAAAATAAATAACTAATTTGACCCAATAAAAGACAAAGTCCAATTATTAACTAGTTTTATCCACCTTTGTGTTTATTCGGAAGTCTTTAGAAATCTTTAAAGATGAGGTAAGACTTTGAATATGGGTTGATAGTTATAATTCTTCTTCTAAATTCTGTCAAACTTTACTAGTTGATAGAAATATTTAAAATTTATGACTTTTTGAATACCAAAATACTTTTATAGACTTTATAAAAATCTTAATCCAATACCACCTAACTTTTAAAGATATTAAAAAAATTGTAATTAAATACCATTAAATTTTTATAAACTCTTTAAATATCTTAATTGAATATAACCAAACTTTTAAAATTTTTAAAAATATTTAAAAATTTTAATTGAATACACCCCTTAATATCGTAATAACATTGTCGTGGCTGTGGTGGGGAGAGAGAGAGACAGCACAGCAGCAACGTAACAGTAGTCAGCAGTAGTAGTTAAGAAAAGCTGTCTGACATCAGGTTTCAAAAAGATCCTTTAACGGCTCTATTAATCTCCTTCTTCCCCTTCCCCTTCCCCCAGTCAAATTTTGAATTTCCCTTCTTTCTTTCTCTCTCTTCGTCCCAAAATAAAGTTACCTGTTTGAAATCCAAATTGGTTTCTTCTTTCTCGGTTATTGAAACCCTCCCTTTGTTCTCCCTCTGAGCTTCCGTTACTCTGAATCTGAAATTGCTCTCTTTTTTTCTCCGGAGCAAAATGGGTAGTTGTATCAGCAAGAAGACTACTTCTCCCTCTCCGCTTCCAGACCCAACACTTCAAATCTACTCCACAACCACCACCACCACCAAAATGCCAGAGATCAAGAAACCAGAAGCAGAATCATCTGTTAAGAAGGAAGATTTCATCTTTAAGCACAGAAAGAGCCACGAAATTATTGACAAGCTGTCAGAGGAAGAAAAACTCACCCAAATAGCTGAACCAGCCACCGGAATCAATAGTTCAAGTAACAATGGTGGATTAGGAAATTATGGTAATGGGATTGTAGCAGCAACCCCAATTAGAACTTCTAGTTGTACTAAAGAAGAGGTGGATGCGATTCTGATTCAGTGCGGGAGGTTGAGCCGGAGCTCCTCCACTGACAAGGCGGCGCTTTCGGGTTCTGGTGGCTCATGTGATATCACAAGCAGCAGGGGCAGAAAGTACTCTGGCTCTAAGAGAAGTTTTGATTTTGATAATGAAGTTGGAGCTGGTGATAGGTGTTGTGATGAGATAGTTGATGATAGTGATGAGGGTGTAGCTGATAGAATCCACCGTCATAGGCAACGCCACCGTGATTCTAGGGTGGCTAATTCTTCTCCTCATGGAAGGAGGAGGACTCCGAGTAGGGAAAGAGACCAACAGCAGCAGCAGCGGTCCGGTAGCAGAGAAAGAGGCGGCAGCGGTAGCGGTGGTGGTGGGAGAAGGGTGAGTAGATCCCCGGGTAGAAGATCTGAATCACCCATTACTACCAATTCTAATGGTGTTAATGGTACTGCATTATCTGGGAATGCTAAGTGTAGGCCTGGAAAGATGGTCTCGGTTCCTGCCACTGTGTCTTCTTTGGCAATGGATAAGAGCAACAATGCTGGTGGCGGAGGCGTGGTGGAGCCGCCTTCGGCTGCTGCGATTAAGAGGGTTCAAGTGAGGAGAAATGTTGGTGAAGCTGCGGTAGGAACAAGGACTGCAGCTTCACCTCGCTCTCGTTCTCCAGCTAGGACTAATGTTAAGGCCTCCAATGAAAATCAGAGTGCCCCTAGCCACCACCAGCAGCAGCAGCCATTGTCCCTCAGCCGTAGTAATTCTAGGAAGGCTGAGCAATCTCCATACAGAAGAAACCCTTTAAGTGAAATCGACAACAATGTCATTGGATACGAAAAGCCAGCAGTTCCAACTAACAAATCTACTAATAACAACACTCTGGACCAGGTATGGTATAGTACCCCATAAGAATATTTGCTCCCCTTTTCTTTCATTCATTAGGACTAAGATTCCTCATAGGAGTATCTTCTTGACTACTTTTGATTCTCCTCCTTCGTTCTCTCAAATGTTTTTAGTGACTCCATCATTATGGGTTAAATCTTGCAGGCTGCGATGCAGAAACCAACTGCAGAGAATGTGAGCAACAATAAAGTTGTGCAAGGAACTGATAACAAAGGCAGCAGCAACAGAGGTACAAGGGAGCAGCAGAAGCAGCTAGTTGAAGAGGCTAAGGGATTGCAACCAATGACTGGAAATGTTGCAGTGACAGTGATTCCCTCAGGAAGCGAAAACCTTAAACCCCAAGGACTATCAAGAAGCAGGTCTTCCAGGCTTTCACGAGACCTCGATATCAATCCTGAAACTCTAACGAACCCCAACCCATCCTATACTACATTGTTGCTTGAAGATATCAACAACTTCCACCAAAAGAGTGCCCCTACGCCAGCATTTTCCCTTCCGCCTTGTGTCACCAAGGCCTGCTCAATTCTTGACGCAGTTGCAGATCTCAACTCCAGTACTAGCTCCACCAATCTGTCTTGTGCCTTTGCAGATGACAGGATAAGAAACCCCACAGCTGAGAAATTCAACAAGAATGAGAAAAGTTCTTTTCGTGGAGCCAATGCAGCTGGTAAGAAGAGATTAGGCACCAAAGACCCTATTGTGGAATCAGAGGTGGTTGTCAGCGATGACCTAATGGAGCCAAGTTTCCACAAGTATGTGACAGTGAGTCGGGGAGCAGCCGAAGAGGGAGGAGATACGGAAGAGCAAGAATCGTCTGGTAGCAACAGCTTTGTAGGGAGTCAACAGCACTGGCTCTCATCATCTTCATGGGAACCCAATTCAGCAGATTCAACTGACTGTTACACTTCTTCAAGGACAAATACCAGGCAGAATGAGTCGAGTCCACTGGGATTGCAGAGGCCTGCATTCTCAGAGTCTGGCCACGAGATGGATGAGCCCCATAAAGTGTTCAGGGAAAAGAAGAGGATATCTGATAATCGACAGGCTGGAATAGGCCGTGGAAGAGTTGGTTCGGGTGGAGTCCTTCACTCGATGCCCATTGCTTCAGCTGCTTCAACCTAAATTTATGAATTATATGCATTCGGTATTATGATGTATTATGTGCATTACTTTGGTTGCAAACTTGCAAACTTTTATTGTACTTTCATTGCTCACAAAACTGTTTGGTTGGACCAAATTTTATCTGGTTCTTTATTGAAAAGCAGCGCATGGACGAGTTAATAGACAAGTATGACTTGAGCCTTAACTAATAATAAAACTTGAAGAAGTCGTACTTGAGCCTTACTAAAACTATAACTTGCCTCTCTCCAGGTTATTTTCAGTACATGGTGATTATATAGTTGGTATTCACAATGCAGCAAATATTTGAGAAGGTAATCTAGTCAAACATGAAAAAATATTTTTAGTATTCCACAAAAGATGTACAGTTTCAAATTGCCACTCAAATCATGTAGCAATTTTCATAACCTTCAATTCAATGTGAAGGGTAACATTACATTAGACCCCCCCCCCCCCCCTCCATGACTAGTTTTTCCTATGAAAAACTTCATTCATCTGGTATTAAAAATATGTGCAAGCAATCCTATGATATGATACATCAGGCTAGAGATTATAATCCTAAACAGTTTCCTAGATGGTGTAAGCATTATCCTTCTATCCCACTGCGTCTGCCTCTTTTCTTTCAGTGTGTATCCTTCAAGGGTTTATGCACAAAATATACAACCTTCCCCGAGAGAAGATGGTATCTCATGCAACACCCATCTATCTTGTTTCCTCTGATTACATGTTAGGGCCACCAATCTTGACCACCTGCTTCATTCCACAATATTCTTATAATTGACCATGTATATTGCGGCCACAGTAACAAGAGCTCCAACCAGTTGCACAGGCGAAAAGGTCTCACCAAGATAAAGGAACCTGTATGGACGAATACCTCAGTCTGAGGGCAACAAAGGAAAAATACATACATTATGGGGTAAAAGAAAAGGTAAACTACTACATTATTACTATTAGTCTTCTTAAGAGCTGTTTGTTGATTGTTCTTTTCTTTTTTCCACCAATGGAAACTGATAATCAACAAATATGGCTGACATACAATGCCGGCAGGAAAGATAGAGAAGACAGTTTTGTTTTGCTTTTTTCCAGGGGGGGGGGGGCAGGGATTTAAAGTTCCATGTTACTGGTGGGATGAACTTACCCAAAAACTGAAGCAAACATCGGGGTTAAGAAAGTTAGAGAACTGAGCTTCGTCAAGCTACCTGAAATACAGTAACAAAGGCTAATTAAAGTGTAAGGAGCTTGAGGTGAAATCAGTCATAGGCAATTGCAAGGTAAGATAACATGTTACGATGCTACTGAAAAAATATGCATTTTGAAATGAAGATAACAAAACCTTTTGTTGCATTGTAAAAGTATACACCATAGCTGATGGCACTTCCAAAGATGGAAGTATAGAGGAGCGCCAAAAGATCACTTGATGTAAGCTCCACAAGTCCACCACTGGTGGCTGGATCATGATTAAGAATAGCAATTGCCGCAAGAGGGACACCACCAATAACCATGTGCTGTGATAAGAGAGTACAAATATAAGTCCCTTGAAACTGCTCATTTCTTAATTTCTCTACAACAATGTGGCTATTAGCGAGTCCAAAATTTTCTGGAATTTCTGTTTTCTGAAACCAAAAGAGTTTGACCGCTTAATACTTACTAATTAAAAATGTTGTGATCGCCTCCTGAGACAAGGTTGGCAATATTGTGCATACCTACTTATATTTTATAATCATGTGATCGACTCCTGATTCAAGGTTCTCAAGCTTGTGACACACGGACTCTTATTTTTCTTTACAAGGATGGCAGTTCTTGCAAGTGGCTGTTATATTGGACCCGGGCATTATTATTAATCGGTAAAGACTACTCATCAAAAAATAAAAGATAAAAATTGGCCAAGGCTAAACAGAAAAAGTATGTCAAGATGGATTAAATGATTATTTGACTAAGCGCAAAAAATATATAATAAGAAGCTAATGCAATGACAAGAAACTAGAGGTGGCACCAGTTGACTTGAGATGAGAACAGTTGTCTAAGATACCGGGTAAACTGTACTAAAAACTCCCACAAAAATTGACACAACTAAGTTTTATGCATCTCAAGATAAAATGAATACAAGTGCAAAAAGATTATACTTTTTATGGGGCCCAAATGCCCAGTTTAACAAGCACATACATCTATGTCAGTAGTAGCTTTGGAATTTGAGTTGGGAGTGTGTAAGATATCAGAAAATATTCCTGAATTAAAATATTTATTGCCGCAATGTAAGATTTTTAATAATGTGATCATCAAATTTTCTAGGATCAATTTCGTATTCATAGGAGACAAAAATATCTTAATAACCGAGCAAGTAAACTGAACTTACCCATCCAGTAGCCATGACAGGATCAGAGTATTTAGAAACCCAGCGGACCATGACCGTACCAACTGCCATGCTTTGTGCTGCCAGAAGCATCCACCATTCCCCACTCCCCCACAATGAAATTTTACTCTCCTCAAAAGCAACAGCTGGTAACTGAAACATTAGTTCAAGATAAAACAAAATCATTATAAGTAGATATTATCAACGTGTGTGTATATATATTTGTGTGTGAGTGTGTGTGTGTTTGTACATATACTCAACAGCATTCATATCATGATATTTACAGGTGTTTAAGAAATAAATAAACACCAGAGAGATCAGAAAGTTAGACTGCAGGTGTCTCATTCAGATGCCTGAGGGATGACATATCAATGTCCAAAGTTATACTTTATGAGTTACAACTTACAAGCCCATAACAATTGTTCCTATTAAAGGCATGTAGAAGTTGAATAATTACTGCGACAAAATTTTTATTGAAAAACTAGCACCATAAATTTTCAACAAATGAACAACTAATAAGTCATTGTTTTAATCAAATAAAGTCTGTTGTCCATGTCACATTTGATGACTTACTAGCTGTAAATCAACAAGAATATAAATGATGCTTCAAAAGGTAAAACCAACCATTCTTTCCAAAAAGATGTATCTGATTAGGTACTTGGCAAGGCAAAAGCTTCTGGAAGCAAAGAGAAAAGCTGATATCCCTTCATTTTTTGTATTTTGGTAAATGGAAAGGAAGTAGTAAGCTCATAGTTAGCCTATAAAATAGGCAAGGGATTTGTCCAACGTCTTATTGAATCCTTACACTGCTCAGCCACTTTTTTCCCAACTCATTGTGTTTTTCAGGACTTGGTGACAGGGTAGAAGATTGGAAGTGGTATTGCAGTTGTTGGTCTATATTATTTAGATGTTCCCTCATCTAACATACCTCTGATTACAGATAGCAGATGGGACTGCTACTCAAGCTCTTCAATCTACTTCTGACTCCAGCCTGACTTCTTTTCATCAATGGCATCGACGTTTGAGACATCCCTCTTTACCAGTATTAGAGTCTTTATTTTCATATTTAGTTAAATAGTGTAATAAAACTCAATTTTTGTGTGAACCGTGTAAATTAGGTAAATACGAACGTTCTATTTATTTTGCTATTAGCGGTCGACATTTTGAATCTTTTGTTGTTATACATACTGATGTGTGGAGACCCCCTTGGGTTGTTTCCCATTCTGGTTATAAATGGTTTGTTAGTTTTATTGATTTCCATTATCGTGTAACTTTGATTTATCTTTTTCGTTCCAAAAATAAGGTGTTTGATTATTTTCAGAAATTTCATAAAATGATTCAAATTCAATTTGAAGTTAAAATCAAAATTCTTCATAGTGATAATAGTCGTGAATATAGTAATAATAACGTTTTTGCATCCTATCTCTCTCAGAATGACATTATACTTCAAACCTCCTGTGTCAAAACCCCATAACAAAATGTAGTGGCAGAAAGAAAAAACCGACACTGAGGTAGCCCGCACTCTTATGATAACTATGAACACACCTAAATTTTTATGGAGAGAAATTGTTCTGATTGCCGAATTTCTTATAAATCGACTTCCTTCTAGAATTCTTAGGAACAGAAGTCCCATCTCTTTCATTCAACACACGACAAGTCCTTATCTTTCGCCACAAGTTTTTGGTCGTGTGTGTTATGTTCATGATAAATCTCCCACTCGGGAAAAACTATATCCCAATGCTCTTAGATGTATTTTCATTGGTATTCTCCAACCCAAAAAGGTTGCAAATATTTTCATCCTCTTTTAAACAAAATATTTGTCACTCGTGATATAACTTTTTGGGAAATAAAACTTTTTTATTCTCCCTCACCTTCTCCTTAGGGAGAGGATGTTATTGATGAGGAGAACCTTCATCCTGTGGCTGGTATTACAAGTAGTACTATACCATCTTATCTTATAAATTCTTCTTCTATTCCTGTTGTTGTCTCTGTAAATCTACACCGTGAGAGATACAAGAGTCATATGTTAGACAGAATGAGCCTGAGTTAAGGACCTATGTTCGAAGAGGCAAGAATAAGATCATCATTTTAGCACCAACCCTGCTCGTAATCTAGTCCTGATAATGCTAATAGTAAGAATCCTAATTCTACTAGTTCTTCTGATGATATTGACCTTCCTATTGCTCTTAGAAAAGAGGTTAGATCTTGTACTCAATACCCTATATCTAATTTCTTAGTCTATAATAAATTATTTGCATCCTACCATTCTTATTATTTATGTTGATGACATTGTAGTTTGTAGTGTCGAGGGATAATAGAGAAGAGATAATTAATCTCAAAGCAAGATTGGCCAAAGAGTTTGAGATCAAAGATCTTGGTCCTTTGAAATATTTCCTTGGTATTGAAATTGCGAGATCTTCTGGTGGAATTTTTCTATCTCAAAGAAATATGTACTTGATCTTCTAACAGAAATTAACATATTGAAATGTAAGCCTGTTGATTCTCCTATTGAAATTAATCATCATCTAATAGGTGGCACCAAGACATACGATTGATAGAGAAAGATGTCAACGTTTGGTGGGACGATTGATATATCTTTTTCATACTAAACCTAATATATTTTATGTTGGGGAAGTAGTTAGTCAGTATATGCATGATCCTCGACATTGTCACATGAAACCTGTCTACAGAATTCTGAGGTATCTCAAGTCTGCTCCTGGGAAAGGTTTATTGTTCGCACCACATGACCATATGAGATTGAAGCAGTCTTCGACTCAGATTGGGCTAACTCTATAGAGAATCGTTGTTCTACCCCTGGATACTGTTCATTTGTTGGAAGCAATCTTGTTACTTGGCACAGTAAGAAACAATCCGTGGTGGCAAGATTCAATACTGAGGCCGAATATCTAGCTATCACCTTGGGTATATGTGAACTAATTAGCTTCGAACTTTGTTAGAAGATTTAAGTGTTACAATTAAAAGACCTATGCAGTTATTTTGTGATAATAAGGCAGCCATTAGTATTGCAAACAACCCGATACAACACGATAGAACGAATCACATTGAGATTGACAGACACTTCATTAAAGAAAAATTAACCAGTGGTCTTATTTGCTTACCTTTCGTCAAAACAGAACATCAGCTTGCTGATATTTTGATTAAAAGTCTTAATAGTAAGATGTTTTATCCATTATGTTTCAAGTTGGGTATGCGATACATCTATACATCAACTTGAGGGAGAGTATCACAAGATATGTTAGAAGATATGATTCCCATAATTGTAATTAACCTTATCCTATAATTAGTGTGTACACATTGCTGTAAATTAGGTATTACTATAACGGTAAATCAGATATTGTTATACTTGTGTATATAAAACAATGTAATTGAGAGGAAATCTTTCAAGGAGTTATAATCCAAAAAAACTTTGTTTCTTCTTTTCTACAGTAACTATAACAAATTACAGTGGAGAAAATCCAGGGCTTGTGGAAAATAATACCTCAAGAAGTAATAGGCCTATGACGCCAAGCACAAGCCCTGTGGCTCCAACATACCCAATGGATTCACCAAATAACAAAGCAGCAAGTACAGCTACAGTCAAAGGCTGTGAATCGATTATGACCTACAAGAGTTTGTTTAACTCTAATCAAGATGAAGGCTCATATGCAAAATTTATAACATTATGTTAATAAGGAAACAAATAAAAGGAGTCGAACATTATTTTGCCAGATACTCATCCCCACAGCTACAGCTATTCTCTTTGTTTACCCTAAGAAAGATAAATGTTTTATAAAAATTGATTTTTAATTAGTGTGTAACATGACTAAACTAGAAACTTCTTAGTACTACAATGAAATCAAAAATATTAAAGGTTGTCCTCTGCTCCTGTCTGGTTAATTCAATTTAGCTGCTCTTCAAATGAAATGCTATACCCTTATTTAATTTATAAAAAATATATATCTAGCATACACTGCCCAAGCCAGCTGATGTCCTCTGTAATCCTTCAGCAAGAAAACCCTGTCAAGAGCATATACCAAATTAAAAATAATTCTCAGCTAAAATCTTTATATAATCATACCCATTATATAAAACACAGAAATGGAACCTGAAAACAAGTAGCATCAACTAAAGCGAAGAGAGAAATGGAGAGCCAAGCATTGAGTCCAGAAGGGAATTTCCGGCCACGTGAAGCAGCAAAAGCCACCAAAAGCAAACCGGCCGGAACTAACCGAAATGAGGATACAAAAAAGGGGCCTGTTTTGGGCAAAACTTCCTTCATAGCCACCATAGCCGTACCCCAGAAGAAAAAAGGGGACACCAACACTGCCCATTCCCACATTACCCCTCCCAATATCACCTGTGACTTTTCTTCCACTTCCAGTGGAACAAATTTCTTCGAGTTTGGGGTTTTAAGTAAATCATCTGACTCTGATGAAACGACGCATTCGACATCGAGTCCCGTTCCAACGCAATCAACTTCTGATGATGAATCCATTTGCATGTCGGAATTGGAGGCACTAAAGACCTTGAATCGATTGAGCTTGGTGGTGTTATTGATGTTGAGATATGGAATATTTGGAGAAACCCTAAATCTGGAGTTGGTATAATTGGTGACTGGTTGATGTGACAGTATAACATCCGCTGACTGAGTTTTTTTAATGAAGGAGACTGAATCAAAGTCATTTCTCCGATGGCGATCTACGAATCGCTGCCGGAGGCAATTGAATGGTGGAGCTGGAAGGTACGGAGAAATGGCGGGACTGAAAATGGGACTGGGACTGATATGGCAGGAGCAGCAGCTCGGGGAGGAAGATGAAATTTGGGTGGAAATGTATGCCATTTTCTGTTTTTTCTCCCTCCCTTTTTGCTCAGTTTTCGTTCCTTTGTTGAAAAAATATATATAATCTAATATAATAGGAATCCTATATGTCGAGAGATAATATAAAAATAATTTAATAATCATTTGGCATATAATTTATACCAAGTAATAATAATAAAATTGTAAAACAATGGTCACCCTTTCCTTTACTAAATTACAAATTTGACCTCTTATTTTTGTAGAAATGTTCCTAAACTTTTTTTGAACACAAATCTCTCTCCCAGGCACCTAGATAAATGCATGGGAAAATTGTTCCTTCCACCTTTTTAGTCAATAAAAAAATAAATTATGTGAGTTAAATTTGATAGAAAATGCTAATATATTATTTCAATATTTAAAATAAAATTAATATAGTCATTTTAGTAGTTAGATCGATTTCAGAATAACAATATTCATATTTACGAGGCGAGCTAAGCGATTTCAAATTAGAATTATAATTCATCTAAAATACGTTGTGGATTTTAAATAAAGGCTATTCATCCCAATTAAATCGTATTTTGTGATACTAAAGTTGTAAATAATTGTCATGGTTCAAATTAGTGTTACAAATAGAATAAATAATTCAATTGTCATCTCAAAAACCTGATGGCACACTCGTTTGCACTATGATAGTTATTTGTTTAGAGACTAAAATAAAGCTTATTTTTTTTGTCAAATTTAAGCAACAAAAATTACTTTTTTAAATACGTCGAAAGAACAATTTTGCATTACTAATGTACTCATGAGTAGGGATGATAATTTATCCCGTCTCCATGGTGATCCCCATACCTCTCCCTGGAATGAGACATTAATTTTGACTTTAGCTGAATATGGGATTGAGTATATGGACTGAGAATCAATTGCAAGTGTTAATTCCGTAGGATTGGTGAATGTGATTGTGAATCTAACTTAAAATTGGGAATTTTTCATGAAGAGGGTACATTTGATTGTATTGGGATTGATTGAAAATTAAACACTAATTATTTCTGTTAAACTTCTATTGTTCCTTCATTAAGTGTAAACAATTGCATACCAGTGGCTACCTCTTAAAGACAATTAATAAGAGGCCCTGGCTTTGTAATTTTTTTATAGTTGGATTTGAGGATTAAGATAAGCACACCCTTTACTTTCACTTCTAATTTCTAAATATGGTTGCATCTAATTTTTAATGTAATATATTCATGCAAAGATTATCTACCAAGTGAAGAGCTTATTAATCTTGTTTAAGCATGGTGAGAGTACTTTTTTTTTTCTTTTTTTTTTGGGTCATTGAAGTAGTAACTTAGTTTATGTATAATAAGAACTGCTCCAGTACTCTTGGTGTTGCAAATCTTAGAATGTTGAAAATATTAGGATTTTAACCTTGAGGATATTGTTAAATTTTCCAACAGTGATGTTTACGAGTTTATTTGGTTCAAGATACTTATGGGCACAATAAGCTTTGATGTGAAATAACTTGTATGCATGGACCTGCCACAGTACTTTCTTCCAAGTGAATATAATACCCAACTTGTTCCACAAAAGGCGTCACATTTGTTTTTTCTTTTGTTCCGCAAAAAGAATCATCTTTTTATTGATGGTAGAATAAAATGACACAATGTCCTCAAATTTGCCATCAATCATCATAATTAATTATCATGCCACCACTACTAAATTAACAACTTATTATTTTTAGGGTAAACATGGAACAAAAATATTACAAAATTTTCAGTTGGGAATCTTTTTGTGGAACAATAGAGTAGTATATTAGACATCTATACTAACTGCAATCCGCAATAAGGCAACCATAGAGGAACATCTTGTTAGATATTTTCAAATCTGAAAAGTATATAATAAATATATTATATGTTGTAATTAAAATCAATAGATGTGTTGGTTTAGTTGGTTTGATTTGTAAGATTATATCTCTTTGAACAAGAGGGATCTCTTCGGACAAGGGATGTATTGATTCGGGCTAAGAAGCAATTGAACTAATGCAATGGTTCGGGATGAAACAATTGAATCGATGCAATGGTTTAAATTGATAAGACCATTGGATGAATCATTACAATGGTTCAACCCATCATTTCAAAAGAATATATCTCTAATATTTAAAATACATTTTCAAAGG
This sequence comes from Panax notoginseng, assembly GCA_016801055.1. Classification (NCBI taxonomy): domain Eukaryota; kingdom Viridiplantae; phylum Streptophyta; class Magnoliopsida; order Apiales; family Araliaceae; genus Panax; species Panax notoginseng. Next base: position 58,471,876 of record CM029013.1, on the reverse strand, counting down.
GATGTATCTCTTCAGCAGGATATGTATCTCTCTCTTCAAAAGGTTATTTGGAAACCTATAAATAGATTGTAAATTCACTCAAGTTTGGCACTTGAAATCATTCCAAATCCTTCTCAAGTTCTTAGAAAAATTATCATTTTATATAATTTTTCTTGTTATAATTTTTTTCTCTCATTTATAGTTTTGCACTAGATTTGTTTGTACAAAACAAATTTTAATACAGAGTAAAATTTGGGTATGTCTTATCTTGGGATGCTAATTCGTAGTAACCCTATGTAGCAAAAGTTGGGGGCTAATATAATTTTAAGGAAAGAGTCGATTCAGGCGGTAATATTGTTGTTTTACATCAAACTATGAAGCGGGTTACAACACATCTAAGGTTTTATTTCCACTTTACCAAGAAAAAACTGAAATACGGTTCAGATTCACTATTTCACCAAAGTGGGTGTTGCCAGTAGTAGATTTTTGAATTGCTTTAGGCATAGACATGGTGAGCAACATAATTTTTTTACCAACTTCTATGGGGAGGGTTGTTAAAGAAAATGACATTAATTCTTTAGTTAGTACAATAAGTATTAGCTTGGATAGTTCTCAGTCTGTTAGAGACATCTCTGAAATGCTCCCATCGTATATCAAGCGGTGAGGTAGTACATGACTAACTTTTTTATATATTTCTTTCAACCAACTTATTTCCTTGCCTGTGAGTATCAGTTTAGATGGCAATTAGTTTTTGCAATGGGTTCTATGTATTTGGTGGACTATCTCTTTGACAATGGGAACTCGCTGCACCATTTTTTCCCTCTCTTTCAAGAAACACCACCCGCCCTTGCTCATCTCTAAAAGCACACGTATATCAGGGCATGAAATTGCTAATAATGAAATGTCTCTTTAACAAAATTAACACAATTACAGTCTGTCATATTGTGGATGAGTTGTGTTGGCCCTTCGTTTGTTTCTTCTTTGGTATCATTTGTAACGCACACGAAGAGAATAATATAGGACTGTCTGTAATAATTCTTCATTACAATACAGTGGTGCCATATTCTTCTTGGCTTTCAAGTTTATCAGTTTGGAATTTTCCATTTGCGTTTATGTTAATTCTCTTGATTTTGGACTTGGTCTCTTATCTAATTTTGTGATTATTTTTTCTAGAATACTTTGTTGAAGTGACAAAGGTTTAGTGGTGTTCACGAATGTCAGGTGGTATTTGGCTTTAATCCTTCGTAGCTCGTATGTATCCTCAAACTTTTTCCCATGTACTCTGGAAATTCTTTTTAAATATTGGCTGTCAAAACTCCCAGTTATGAAAGTATCGGGCAAGTCCTAAATTTTCTTGATCGAATTAGCAGGAGTTTCTAGAAGCACCTACTTTTGTTTGCTGAAATCTTCTACTTTTTGTTTTTTCTTTTCTTTTTCTCTGTTACAAACACGATTTCAATGATTACAAATGACGGGCACAATACAGCGGTGAGCTCCATAGTTTAGACCACATAGAAAAATCTATTGTATAAAAGTTTACTGTTTTAGTTTCCTGCTCAAGGAGGTTTAAAGGCCAGTCTACAAATATAATTCTTGATGACTCCTGTGAATGGATTTACTCTACCAAGGTTAGAACCAGTTTTCTTAGAAGAAGTCAAACAATATATTCATGAACTATGTGCCTTTTTCTGGGTGTTAAACTAGTTGTTGGATTTCTTTATTTGCATTCTACGGAAGATGAATTTTGTTGTGGAGCTATAACTTAAACGAAGATAAGATGAATGATAGTTTTGAAAATATGGTAATCTGTGGTAACACGAAATCATAAAGTTATCCTCGATCTTCATCCTTTTTACTTGCCAGAGAGAGAAGGAAAAGAAACTGAAAAAGATAGTTTTGAAAATATGGCAGTTAATCATGTCCATGTTTTAATTTGTTATGGTCTATATTTCTTACTTGATTTGGCCGAGAATGCAATGGGACAGCTAATATCTATTTATCCCTTCTCTTTCCAAGAACACGTACGAATATCTGATTTTTTCCCCATTATATCATTTAATATCCAAAAGTTCATCCATGACTTAAAGTAGTAGTGATTTTTTTCTGTGTTTGTCCAGCTATGTGTTAGGTCTGTGCATACTGCATCATAAGGGGTGTTGGCATGTATGGTACATTTGCTAATTACGTCTTATTTTTTGGGTATTAATTATTAAATAGTCCATTTAAAGTCTTTTTACATGCTCTACTTTTATTGTTCTTACACTTTGTTGTTCTGCAGAAGTTTTGTTGGGGAATTAGATGAAGAGCTGGAAGCATGCTTAGACTTGTCGGAATTGAGAGCTCAACCTCTGAAGCCTGTCTGTCATCCACTGTTCTGCTGATGGTATGAGCAGCTCACGATAAATGACCTAAAGAAAGAATTTTCTTGAAATTGAATATAAATGTACAGCAATTAACAGACAAATTTAAAATTGGAATGCCTACTAAAAAATCTATTTTGAGTTCATTCGTGTTGCACAATTTTCCACTTGTTTTTATTTTGAAATTTTTTAATCAAGAAATATATATTTTTTCTTTTCTTGTAGAATAAGAGATATAGTAAACAGAAATGTTTTTTCCCCTATCTTGATGACCGAGACAAAATTTGCCAAATTAACATCACGAGGCTCTCTGTATACACGGCCTATTTTTCCCTAATAATTTTAATTCACTTTGATACCCCAATGTGACTTGCAAATATATTTATGGATGGTGGTTTAATACTTAAACTGACATTTCTTCTGCACTCTCTAATCTTCTTTCATTGTAACATGAAATTGCTAATTATGATCCTAACATGAAAATTCCGCCTTTTCCCTTGTTCTAAGCAAGTGAAAAGGAAGAACAATTCCACCTTAGATGTAAAAAAATACCGAGAAGAAAGCCTATGCAATCATATCATGAATGAACCAAAGATCAATGGATGGTTCTTGAATTTCTTCTTTTTGATTACTTCTATACATACATGGTAATGACTGGTTAGTTTATCTAAGTTTGTGTTTGTTTTACCTATCGCCCAGGAAACTATAATAATTGATTTCTGGTCCCTTGTGAGAATGAGCCTCATTAAATCTTGTTAGTGGTTGGACCTAAGCTCCTTCAGTTGAGAAACATTTGAAGGCTCAAGGCCAACAATCAAAGCTTTTGACTTGACAAAGTCCAAGCCTGAGCTTTGCTTGGATCTTCAGTGTATTGGCTACAAATGTAGGCCCTTAGTAATCTGTAAGTGTTCTTTAATCTCTACAGTGAAAAGCTTTAGTTAAAGAATCCCAAAATCCTTTTTTCCCTTCTTTTGTGTCATAAATTTCTTTAATCTTCTTGAAGATTAGTTTGGCCCCTGTGCAAGAATGATGGCATGGCACACACAAATCCAGAAACAGTCCAAATATCTTATTTCAAATAATCCGAATTGTTGAAAATTGAAATGCTATAAGTTAGTCCTAAGAAAATGTAGTTTATTCAATATATTAATATAATTTATGCTACATTATTTATAATAATACATCAAAGTGTGAATGCATAAGTATAAACGTATCATCATCAACACTAAAATGGAGGAGAAGACCACCTATACTCCTCCACTTGCTTATAAATAATATTTGGGGGGGGGGGGGGGAAAATCTCAAAAGTATAAAGTAATGCAACTGAAAGCAATAAGAAACTGAATCAGGAAATCAAACTAAAGCCTAAACCTAAACTTACAGCTTCTATCTCTAATCCTGATAACATTATCAGCAGCTAAACTGTCAACCACCAGCCTGCACTTCACCCAGAACTTCCACTTCATCAGCTTCAAGCTTCCAAGCTTGATCCTAACTGGAACCTTCACCCTAAGATTCAAAGGAATCCTTCCCGTCTGTTGTGCAGCCTGCAGTGACCCCAAAAGATTGGTCACATTTGAGGATTGTCCTGTCAAAGGCAGGTCCAGCACCGTGGTGTTTCTATGACCCTGGTAAAAACTTTGGCCATGAACCTTCACATAGTTTTGTCCCGGTATACCACACACTTATATGACTACCACCTCTATAGTAAATACCAATCCTCTTGTTGGGATTTCTTGCAGTGATGTTCACGTTGAATGTAGCGTATAAGCTCATATCGCTACTGAGATTAAACCGAGTAATTCTCAAGCTGTCGACCGAGTACTTTGGTATTTTTGGTTGGAAAACAAAATAAATGATTGCAGCTAATGCTCCGAGGATGATAATTAGTAGCAAAAGAAGGCATGTTGTCCAACATAAGCACCTGCGGCAACAGCTTCTCTTTTTTGGTGGTTTTGAATGTGTTACAGGGATTGTACGGGAAAATGGTGGGTAGTACACCACCGGTTCACCTTGTTCGGACTTGGAAGCTCCTCCGGGCACCAAGGGAGCCGTGGGTTTCTGCGCCGCGGCGGCCTCGGGATCTTGAGCAGGATGAATTCTCTGGTGATCTGCCATCGGTTGAATTCTCTGTGGAGCGAGCTTATATATGTTTCTTTGGATGTTAACTTGGTGATATATAGGTAGGGAGGGAGGGGGTTGAGTAGAGATTGTGTGTTGTAAAAGTATTGGTTAGATGATGAGGTCTTAGTTACATATGCAATGTAGATGTTAAGTTGAAGCTTCCTCCTTTATTTGACTTTAGATTATTGAGGCTGCAGGGTATATCTCTAGGAAGTAGTCTAGAATGCAGATGCTGATTTCTTTGTGTGAATGCTTGTGTTAATGTTGCTTTGCTAAATATTTTTATATTTCTAGTTTTGTTTTGTTTGTCAAGTAGTTACGCGTGTAATTAAAAAAGTCTTGAAAAGTTGGATAGGAAACTTTGATTTAATAATAATAATAATAATATCAAATCTTCAAGCATCCATTAATTAATTAGCGGATGTTAATGTTCGAGTGCGACACTTGTTAAACAATAATACACATTCAATAAATGAAGATGTTGTTTTGATGGGAAATTAAGCACTTCAAAAAGCTCAAATTTTACTCCTTAATTTTTTGAAAGCTTTTGCATGGATTTGTAATTCGATGGCATT